>FR990015.1:600000-807500 GCA_905404135.1 Hesperia comma | reverse complement strand
TTCAAAGGCAAGTTTGACAAAACATTTATTTGGACAGCTCTGTTGGGAAGTTGTGACGGAGTGTTCGCAGTGCGCTGCGGATAAAGCGCCCTCAAACTTTATGTGAAAAGTTCCAAAAACAACTTCGAGTGCCTTCAACCTTATTACAAGAGCGAAAAGTACCATATACTTAAGTTTGGAAACGTTTACATGTTAACATTGTTTCTTAGATTGTATACGCATAACTTCTTAGTAATAATTATGAAAAAGTATTAAAGTATTATGCAAAGGTAAATTCAATTATCACGCTACGAAAATTGAAGCGCTCATAGCCCGGCGGCTTGCGTTGATCCTAAGCGATCGACAAAGTTAAGCAACTGCGGGCGCGGTCGGTAGTCGGATGGGTGACCGCTAGTGGCAAAAACTTCTTGAGCGCTTCCGTGCTTCGGAGGGCACGTAAAGCCGTCGGTCCCGGTTGTTATCGATTGATAGCAGTCGTTAAGCCATGTCGGAGGCCTTCGGGCGGCTTGAAAACTTTCGACACTGGGTTGGCCACTAACCCCTCCACCAACCCGCATTGGAGCAGCGTGGTGGAGTATGCTCTAGGCCTCCTCAGTAATGAGGAGAGACCCGTGCTCAGTAGTGGGCCATTAGTGGGTTGTAGCGAGCGAAATTCAATTGTTAACAGTTACAGAGATAAGTACTTAATGTGAAGACAATAAAACATTTATTGCAATTGTTGAACTTCACTGATCCTTTCTGTGTTGAAACAAATTATATTATCACGCTACGAAAATTCTAATAATATCCCCCTGTTTCATGAGCTATCAAGTTACAATACATCGCGTGCGCTGTGCTAGTATTTATCTACTTACTGATACTTGCAAGGTCGAAGGTACTTAGGCTATAATAATATACCTTAACGTGAAGCGAGGGCGGGTGTAGACCCACTAGTAGTAGCCGCAAATCCATAAAATATGAATGTAGGTCTTTATTAGCATCATGAAAATACAGTGCGGCGACATCTTCGTAATTATTCTCAAAATCATGTAAAAACTTGAAAACGTAATCAACATAATTTTTCTCCAACTTTCTATTCCGAGAAAAATGTGCTTCATCTGTTGCCTAAATAACTTGTATATTCGTAAATATCAGAACGACGCTTTTTCTCAACTTTCATTACTATTCAATTGGTGGCTCACGAAGTTTTGGAACAAATTGTCCGAATTCCGGCGGACGAATGACCACCTGCTATCTAAAGTACCCTCCCGTCCCGCCCCGCCGCCCCCGCGCCTATTTCGTAAATTACTTTAACGGGATATCGTCAGTAACTATCACAAGTTAGTTTTTTCCTCGACCTCGAAGAAGACTCAAAAGACCTCGAAACTAGGCGGGCGGATTCGACAATATTGATTATGTGAAGTAAGCCGCTATATAATCGTAAAATGCTCACATGCTCCCGAATTATTCGGTGCTCAAAATAATAGTAGGTACATGAAACTTTTACAGACTTATCAACATTGACGCTTTGCATAATTATGTCAAGGACGGAATGCAGGGACTGTTAATTGTGAATGTATTCTTGTGGATCCTTTTGGATGGAAAGGAATCCCTTGGAAATGCCATACATATGCTACAGACACACGACCTACATACATAATCAGATTTTAGTACGATTTTGTGTAGACAATACCCTGTCTAAACATTTTCCAGTTCGGATACTAAAGCATTATGTTTCCGCAAGAGTATTAGTTCAATACTATTACGAGCATTATACTATAGACATAGACTATACGTAAGATAGTAAGATCTTAAGTACGACTAAGATGTAGATATTGTTGGCTGTTGGACGTCTTCCCTAACTTTAACAGAATATCGTTAGCCTGTTTATATGCCTTTGTTCAATTAGTAAAGCAAAAACATATCTGAATACATTATATTATGTAACTGATTGTTACTAAAACTTTAATAATACTTAATAGTAATTTCTTTATATCGTTAGTGCCTTGATCCACTAACAAGCACAAGGAACGCACACCCAGACCGAGAACAAAAAACTCCATCATGAAATCAAATCAAAGTTGGACATGGTGACCATTGTCATTGGCCATTGTTGATATTGGGTCAAACTACTCAAACGAGACCTCGTCTATGCATTTATAAATTAACACAACCAGGCCTCTCATCCGCGAGCTGTTAAAAAATCGAACCATTTATATAAATAACAGTTAGTAAAGTAAATTTAGTAGAGAGAAATCGTTTTACCTTTCCCGAAGAAACCTAATACGAACAGGACAATAATGTATAAATATTGGTTCTAAGTAGATCTTCCTCCGCATTACTTACGATCGCTAAGCAGCTTAGTAACACCCTCAGCCCTCAAGCCGAGCGGCAGTCGACAATCCTATTACACGGCCTGTACGAGTTTATTGTACCCTAACAACCGACAGACGGTGACTTCACGTCAAATTATTTATTTCATTTATCAGAATACTCACGAACGACGAATATGCATTACATAACTACTTCAATTTCTAAAACTACGTATATTATAAAGATAACATAAAGTGAAACCACAATAAAGCGCTATTAAAGTGGAAGTAAAAACGGGGAAAGATACTCCTCAGCACATCTTTTGAAAACAATTAGAGTTTACCAAATATACCTAAGAGCAAAACGTGGAAGTTGAAATCAGTGAAGTTAAAGAACTTGTATCTTATACTACGAGATAATTACATAAAATATTGCTTTATAAAATTAAATAATTACTTTACCTATACCTATGTTAAATATAACGCATATAATTATTTTGAAAACTAACATAATTATCAATTATTTCTAGTTATTATTCTGTTTAAAACATTGGTATTAGCTGAGCAAGGCTGTGGCGCGCGGCGTCTCCCTTAGACGAGTTCACTGACACAGGCCGTCTCCGGTGATTGATGAACTAGCATCGCCAATCACAGCCAGGATCTGTTTACCCGTAATTAGCTCCTGCCAACTAACATAACATAACCTTACACTTGCTGTCAATGGTACGATCCACTGAGTTTCGTTAAGTTATGAGGGAGATACTGTTAACATTTTAATATACTCATCTCTTTATTATCAAAACTTAGCCTTTTTTGTATTAATGCCGACTGAAACGGTTTGAAAGATTATTATTTTTGCTTTTACATTGCTTTATCTCTACGCGAGAGTAGTTGCTCATCAATTAAAGTAAATAAGTAAATAAAGATCTTTATGTAATGTAGCACTCGGCTTCCAAACTAAAGTGATGACGTATTTGATATTAAACTAGACAGATTTTTTTATTTATTTTAATTAATACCGCGTGTTATCTGTTCGACTTCGCATAAAAATGGTCCAGACTGAAAACCAGCATTCTGGGATCGCTAGTGGTGACTAAATATACTAAAAGAGAACTAAGCTTTTTCGTCGCTATACATTTAAGTGTTGTGCGGTGTGTAAAATGTACATATTTTACATAATTGTACGATTTGTTCATGATGACGAAATAAAATATGCTTATTATTATTATTATTATTATTATTGACGACCTGGATGGCGCAAAGGTTAACGCGCCGGATCGCTGTTCCGAGGGTCCTGGGTTCGATTCCCAGCGAGGCGGAAATTTGAATGATGAGTTTGAATTTCCGTTCTCGGTCTGGGTGTGTGTCCTTGTCTTGTGTGTTGTCCATGGCACCCACGACACAGGGAATCCTAGTGTGGGGCTATGAGTGTGAAGCGTTATTTATTTCTTTTCTTTCTAATAGAAAACTAAATTTTAAATAAATAAATAGAAAAAATAAATAGAAAAAAATAGAAAAAATTATTGCGGTAATGATTTGACATCATAATTTCTATAACGTTACCTGTTTTATACTACATCCAGATCAACAAAGGATCTTTTTCAGATACATATTTTCCACCGCTAACAATATAGATACTTAATGTTACAATATTTCATGTTCTTTTCACATTCCACAGTTTACTCGGAAGCTCGCAGACGAGGCTGAAACATTTCATTAAACTCCGCCACAATTAAATCTGTGTAAAATGAACGGGGAGCGTATACATAAAGATACTTTTCGTTCCTGCAATGAAAGCCCTGACTCAGCGCAATTCGAGAGGCAAGTGGCGATGAGTACCACATTAAACCATAGCTGTTTCATTTCAGGAAGCCACGGAGCATCGACTGTATTTACTGTGTCATAAAATCGAAAATCGCTCGCCGACGCCGCCGTCAAGTTTTCGTCGGCATAAGAGATTAACGCACTGCGTTTGTATGGCGCTAATGATACTTACGAACGTTTTCGTGTACACACATAAATATATAGCGACACTTTACATGTATACAGTATTACTTCACATGAGAGTTCATTGCCACGTTTCATAAAAACTAGACATTCGGATTTTTTCCTAGCTACCAACGTTTTACTGTTATTATATGAATCGTAATTTTTATACTTTTTTAAACGTACATACACATCCCTCTTACATAGGTTTCCCTGTGTCGCGTGTGTTACGGACAAAGTAATACATCACTAACACATCATCAAGGTCTAAGCAAGGTATTGAAACTATCTTATAATTTTTTGCATTTTATAAAAATGTTATTCATAATTTTTATCCATTCGTAGTTAATGAAAAATAGCCCACACAATAATTCAGCATAGTTAATTTAGGTACCTAAGTTACAAAATAATATAGACGGAAATATCATCCTTATCTAACCTTAGATGTAGCCGCAACGCTCAAAGCGAATACGCCCCACACTTCAAGCGCCAGTATCGAGCGTTAAAAAATGTTTGTATATGTAAACCACAAAGTTAAAGTATTTAACGCATTGAATTCGTATTAGCTTAAATTACGCTTGTAGCGTTAACAAGCTTCCGGGGGGCGTGTCTGTGGCTGAACTATCTCACTTTCTTATCTAATTACATTTTATAAATTGTCGAGCAAAAATCTATAAGATATGGCTGATTTTCACGTGTAAGGATTAAGTATGTACCTAATGCCATAGTGGCTCAGCGGTAAACGAAAGGTCATTGTTATATTATTTAAGTTAATTTATGTGTGGTTCTTTGAGTGCTAGAATAACGACTGTATTTATAACGTGAAGGCGTATTGCGTCATAATGCTAGTAGCGTCAACAAGCCTCAGGCGGTGCGCGTATTTTGTGGCAGTTATTAAGTTCGTTGATGCTCTGAAAGTGAAAAATTTCCATTTTTTAAATAGTCGACCTACTGACCGCTCATGGACATCAAACTAAAAAGATAACGGAGACCCGTCTTCCAAACAAATGTTCGTTTCTAAATGAATTTTATCACATGCTTTGGCGAAGGAAAACATGCGAGGAAGCTGGCACACCTGAAAATCTCCGTAATATTCAGCTCTCTGCATTGGGCCAACGTGGAAGACTATATTATTTATCCCCTCATTATCTTATCCCTTACATAGTCAGAGGAGATTCGAGCATAGTTTTCGTACGCAATACGACGATCTAATAATAATATAACGTGACGTGAAATATTTTATAACATATTCACTGATGAATTTCAATTTCTGTTCTCGGCCTGGGTCTGGTTCTTGTCTTATGTGTTTTCCATGACACAGTGATCCTATCCCACAGTATGAAATGAGTGAATGAGAAGCGTTATTATTTAATTATTTAAAGTACAATTTTGTCCATTAAATATTTATTTAATTTAAACATCCAATGAAACCCGAATAAACAAGAAACTAAACAGAAGATAGATTACATAAGAAATACCAATTACCAGGAGCTCAGGACGACAAAGAGTAAATTTTAAAGTGGAGCTAGCTAATTAGATCGCGCAACTAATTGCGGAGTTGTTTATTTGCTTGTTTGCTAGCCAAGTTAAGAAACAATTATACAGAGACGGAGAGAGTATTGTTTACATCTAACGTAATTGAACAAAGTCCCACCACATCAATAAAATCGGACTGACAAAGAGAGCCACTTAGGGCAGTTTGTAGCAATTCTGTCACTTTAACGGCATTTAAACAGGAGTACGGCAACGACAAATGTCGGTAAACTTATCTTGTAGGTTTGTTAACGTTCTCTCCAGCCGAAACAGGTTTTTAACAATGTGTCTAACCTGGGAATTTATGTCAGATATTAGATATTACTAGCCAGGCAATGAGCAAGACTTTAAAGTGGCTTTTTACACAAGTTGAAATGGACGTTTGAAGTAAGGACCAAGTTAAAGCACATCGGTCGAGGTAATGTCGAATGAAGACAATTGAAGTAAATTACAGTTCTTTTTTTCAAATTTTAGATATACTCGTCCGATATTAAGCGTTTGCAGTTCAGTCAGAAATGTATTGCTTCTAGCACAAAGAAGCTATTGCACAAAAGTAACGATCCCAATTAAAAAAAGATAAAACAAGACACAATCGCATCTCATTTCCGTCGAACGCTAACTTAATCAAGTTGTGCTGATCCGTTTCTAATGACACGCTTAGGTTAATAGGTCAGCCATACGTTTCAAAGAAAAAAGCGGAAGTGAATCTGAGATCGGTCTTGGCAAGATGCTAAACTGCAAACGATTATGAAACCAGTTCATGTAAATGTGTGGCAGTAGGTCGTCATAATGATATGCAGCACATTTTCGGGATTTATGGGGCTTGGTGTACCTTCGAGGCCAGGGTAATTCTGCTGGACAAACAAAGGTCTGGACTCTGTACATATTAATGCTGGAACGTAATGCTTACCATCCTGGACTGCCATACAAAGGATCTTGTTTTAGTTCGCAATGGAACTGATTCCAGATTTTTGGTGTCTTATACAGTTTAATTGTTTCCTAATGTGAGGCTTCCTTGAGGAGGTATTTGGCGTTTAACAAAAAACTTTACCATAACATTTGAAAGAAAGAAACATTTATTTCGTCTGAGATAAGCATGGCACAAGATTGTAACAGTAAAAGTATCAACAATATGCAATAACAATGTATTATTACACGACAAAACAAACAAAAGAAATAGTACATTATGATACAAGTGTGCGAAGTTGGTCATTACAGTCGAGGCGGTATTGAGCCCGAGCCGCAAGGCGAGGGCTGTAATAGAGCCAAGACTGTAATGAACAAAGCACACGCGTATCATACGACGTTTTTCAACACACTTGCGAGGAAAAAAACAATAAGGTATCGACATTTTTCAGTCACAAATCAGCAAATTATAAACGAACAAATGTTTGCACAAAATGGCGCGGTTTATTTTTTCGCGCGCCGTATCTTTGGTTGAATAACTATGCGCGCGCAGGTTAAGTCCAAGGCACCGAACATTCAGCCACAATATATTAAACTAAATAATTATGTATTTCTAATAAGAATTTACGGTAATTAATGATTTAAAATATTGTTTTTTTTAAATGCTTTAATAGATAATTATATGAAGTATAATCTTATCTTATCAGATTTTGACTAAGTACAACAAGTTTATTTATTTACAAAATAACAAATCTTTTGGTAACAACCTCTTTACGGATATTAAAAAAAAAGTGGAATAAGAAAAACTTTACATTACCGCACTAGTGCGGTAATGAAAAGTAAAACGCACTAGTGTGTAATAAACCGCATTCCGGGCGTAAGACTAAAGAAAAAATATCAACTTTACGAGCAAGTGTGTTGAAAAATAACATTCATATGTGGGTACCATGTTACCCGACGAAAAAGGACTACCCTCAGCCTGTGCCATGGAACGGCTAGGAGCCACGGCTGCTGGTTTACAGTGTAGACCCGTTTTTTTTCCGAGTAGTCACACATGTGGTGTCTATCTTAATAATATTACCTATATACTTAATCCTAGCATAAACATTGTTATAATTATTTTAAAAGCAAAACAATCCACCGTTGAAGTTAATTTACAACGTAAAAATTATCAATTCTATGTGTTAAATAATACATTTCCTTTTTACATTTATTTCTCTTGTCTTTAAAACATAATTATAAGTTTATAAATCTTGAAAAAAAGACATGGTTCGATAGCAGTTTCATAGAGCCAGTTATCTGCTTCCTAAAACCGATAGTAGCTAACTTTAATTGTTGTATCAAGCTTGTTACACCTAAACTATTGACACTATATATTCTTTATGGTAATATCCTGAAAATACAGCTTAAAGAAACCTTTAAAGTTGGAACTTATTCCACACTATAGTGTCTAAGCTGGCGGCTAAGCGATTTACTTACTTTATTCGTAGCACGTCTACGAGTTTCGTAGCACTTTAAAAGCTCGCCAAGTTCCCTAATGTGCTAACGTTTATAACAAAAACTTCACAACAATTATACTGCACATTAGAACCTTCACGTCACGGTAACCGGAGCTGCAGTTGGCTAATCACGTTATTCTTTAGTTCGCTCCACACGTTATTATGTTTGTTTTTAACAATTACATTAATTCTTTGTTCTACGACGTAGCTTTCGTATTTGTATCATATTTACTGCTAGTTGTTTTATTAACTACATTTATTATTGTTTATCATTTATTACTATCAATGTAAAATGGCCACCGCTTATAACAATTATTCAATACGATCTAACTTCATCCGTTTAATAAATATCTGTACTATATTATTATAATATATGTACTAAATCAGTTTTTTCATCTATAAAAAGCCGACCAACTAGGATATGGGCTGATGGCTAATGACTCATTAGTAATGAGCCATCAGTCTCTGTCGATCTGTTTTGATTGCTATATTTAAAGGCGGGCCTTAATCACTTTTGAGGTCTCCTTAAACCCATATAATCTTCATTAGCATCAGTATGTAAGCAGCTCTAAAACGGACTAGCATCCTTAATCAAGGAGAAACGCGTAGTGTGCAATGAGCAACCAATGCGCAAATGTCATGAATAGCAAGTGAGATCACTAGCATAATACGCTTAGACCTATAATATGTAGGATGCGTGTATTATGCGATTTCACTTGTGAAGAGAATCATCCTTCAAGGCAAAATATAAGAACATAATTTATTTCGAGGCAATGTAGCCGGAATGTGCGACGATCATAATACCGGTATTGACCGATGGGCGCCGGCCCTTATTGATTGTATCACGGCTATGACGCTGCGGTTACGGCCCACGAAACAATCTGTCAGCCCCTCGACGTATCTGTAACTACATCGGAAACTAATAAGCGCCATTTCTTTATTAACTTACTTTAGCCACAAACTAGTTTGTACAATTCCACAAACTCTTCAACAATAAGTGGTTTAAGTAATAAACTTGGCAAGAAAAGTTCAACGACGATAATTTGTTTCATTCTTATATTATGAATGGTTAGTAAATGTTAGCCACTTAGATGATGAATGTTGACCAATTTGATAAATTACGAGTAAATAAAATTTGAGTCTGTAGTCAAATTCTCTATGAGTATTCATTTTGAACCCATGCCAACTCTCTGTTCACTGAAAAATTAACAAGGTTACATACACGAGTTCTAGAGTGCTGGGCTCAAATTTAAACCCTTTTCTTTAAATTTCCTTTCATCTCCACGTCAATATCACTTCCTTTTAATTTACTCGACTATGCATTGGGTATGCCTTTGATGTTACCGATATCTATTGGCGTGACTAATCAGGCCCATAACTAATTACCAGGAGTCTGCTAGTATGTCACACAAAGTGGATCAATAAATTGAAATCCTTACTTCCTAATCTTAATGGCTTCCTATCTTAAATCGTTTTTAATCGCTCATAATCCCTAATAGCTTTTAATCCTCTCTTAATAAAAATGAGAGCGTTCCAATCATTAAACCAAGACAAAAAGAACGTCTATAGAAATTCGCAAATCACTGATAATTTCTAATTTTACGAATACCCCAAGAAATAAAAAAACATTTTAAGCAGAGCACAGAATATTCCCTAACGCTAGTGGCCGGGTTGAGAGCAAAAACTCCACGTAAAACCGTGGAAGAGGTGAGCGCTTTGACTAATGTTGTAAAATCCCTCCCGACTGATTGCACTGGTACTGATTGACGAGGACTGCGAGGATCATGTTCTTGTCTATACGGCGACTAAGACTAAGCGATCAAGCCAGAAATGCTGGTTAGATTTTGTTTTGCACACTTTATTCCAGCTCTCTGCAAGCATATTTTTATCATGCCAATGTGCAGCGATCTTTTATAGAACACTGTGCAATTTAAGAATAAAGTTTCCAAAACGATTAAAATTATGACTAGCTGAAGAATATTATACTATGGATGGATACATCAATGATAAGGATGCCTCAAAATGGTGCTGAAGAGTGCCTTTCACCTTTTTTGTCCTTTATGATAAAGCTACACTATAGTAGATAAAAATACGTACATTTTATAGTATCTTGAATTTAAAACTAAAACTCGAATGTAATAAATTTCAATATTATTTTCTTTCCTCGTTAAAACCGTATTGGTAAAGCTGTATTTATCCGTTCAGTATACGTAAGAAATGCGGCTGAATGCCTCATTAGTGCACGCAATCCATGCCATAGAAGATTCATTGGCTGGTCCCACGCCTTTTGCTTGTCGCGGACGCTGTGTGGGGGGCAGTCGGATCGCTGCATCATCCCCATAATTTATCTCCCCATTGAGGTATTTTCTTTGGAAAATGGGGCTTGTTTGAGGAACTTATAACTTGAAAAAGTGTCGTAAAGGAACACTCAAAATGAATTGAAGTATAATAAGCATTTAAATGTGATTATAGTTCAAAATTTAAATAATTTCTTTTTGTAAGTATAATAAGTTATACCTACACTAACCTATACAATACATAAAATATATAGGACACACTACAGTTTAATCTACTTTGCCACGAGCAAATACGTAATATGTCGTGGTGAATGCAATAGGATGAAAGTAAAATCAAGTGAAGTAAACTAGTGAAGATAACATTACGTCATTATATTGGAGTTCCACATAGTAACGCCTGGTAAAAAAATTGTAAACAAAAAATCCGATCACATAACGTGAAGAAACCAGTAGTACTAATCTGCTCAATATTTAAAACATATTTATACTTAAAACATGTATGAAGATGAAACAGATTTTTTGGGTTTAGAACCTATAATCGTACTTACGCGACTTGTTTAACAATAATATTGTAACGAAAGGATGGCTTGTTGTGGCCATCCGCTACCTAATTCCTACGATGAAATAAAAGGCTCTTGGAATCCGTAGGGCGATGGAGCTGTTGTGAGCGCTAGTATTGAACTGACATTTTTCTTATGTGAGAGCAGGAGCAGCAAGATTCTATTTTTCAAACGGTAATTTCTTCTTCATTTCTATAGGTTCAATACTAGGCCAGCCACAGCTCGTACAGACGAAAAAGCGACAAGTTTTTATTTATTAAAGAACAAGAAAACAGAAAATAAAAGACATATCAAAGACCATCATAACTATTAACCATGTCCACATTCATAAAATCTATCGTTTATTTTAAAATCATTACCAGCCCGCGATTACGAAGCATAATAGAGATTGGAATGTTGAGTAAAGAACTGGCGCTGACGGCGCGCTAATCGCACGCCGATTGAAACAGCCATGACGTCACATCCAGTTCCGTTTAACTGGAGTGAAGCGAATGAGAGCCGGCAAACAACTATTATAGTACAGGGACGCCTCGGTGTTCTGCATATTATATTTATTTTTTATGTATAGGGAGCTGCTACGCTTTTAACAAGTTTGAACTAAAATAAAAAAAAACCTCTACTCAGAAAAGACACCTTAAAAAAACGACTTCTACATCGTCTAGTAGTAATATGAAAACATCATAAACTTTATTGATATCAAGTTAATACGCATTGTTATAGATAACTCAAAAAGTGCTCGTCAGATATCGAACAATTTTTTATTTTACCACATGACAAACACTAGCTTTTGAATAATATTTTAGCTTTTAACTTCAAAAACCAACTTTAAAATCGATAACTCCCGATAACTCAAAATCTACCCGCCAGACGTCGCGCGTCATTCAAAATATGCGGTTAGAAAAGATACGCACCAGATTACGAATAAAAAAAGACGTGTGGCACTCGGAGACTGCCGCGGTAAAGCTATTGCATATCATTATATATAAATTAAAAATTAACAAAACAAAAAATAATACTGCATTTGTGATAATAATAATAAAATGAATGTTTATAGAGTAATAACTCATTTTCTTTCACAATTTTTTCGTGACTTTCTTCATTAATAAATGCACTTTGTTTATTCATATTTAAAACACTTTGTACACAAATTATACGAGTACAGATATTCACTCTTTTACAGTGGGCCAAGAAAGTGGTGTACCAGTTTTCATTTAGTTGCCTAGTTATCAAAAGTTACATCAAAGTTCATAGGCAATATCACAGAAAGAGACGCATAATAATGACGTAAGCCTAATTGTTAAGAATACGTACATCATAACGACACATTATAGGTGCAAGACATTTTAATCTTTATTAGAAACGGATAATGCATTAAGTGCAAAGAAGATTTAAATATTCTGAACAAAAGCATAAGAACTATTTCAGTTGACAAAATAATTATTTTTAAAAAGAAAATTGTCATTTGACATTTAAGTCCTACAACGATCTTTTGGCGCGTGAATGACGTGTGGGTGACAGAGACAGTGCCTTACAGTTTGCCTTGCCTGTATGGCACTGTCTCTATCACCCTCAAGTCATTAATATAGTGTCATTATTTTATGTCATGTTATTATTTTGTATGTTTTAAATCTAAATACGCGATAATTCGACTATTATGAATACATGTTGTCGATTCCAACGCCTTATTTAATCCAGATCTACATGTAATTATTCTTAAAACACCGAACCGACGGGGCGAAAATCAAATGTTTGACAGGTAAGATTTGTATGGGAAATTAAAATTTTCATTTTTAGTATTTTGCTCGCAATTTTTCATATTTTCTCATCGCTGCAACCTTCCCTGAACTTCCACGAATATTTCAAGACTAAAATTAGCCAAATCGGTTTAGCCGTTATAAAGTAAAAGTTAGTTAACTCAGTTAAAAGTTCTGGTATTTATCGATGTGTGGGTGCACAGACATAGTAACTATGTCTGTGTGTAGGGTGTAATAAATTTTCGTTACGAAATTTTTGCATTCGGTCCCCGCGCCCAAGGCCCGCGATAAAAGCTATGCAATAGCTTAAAAAAATCATTAAAAACCTGTCCAAGTCGCGAGTAACAACTTTAATGTTACATCACAAAAGAGTATGTAATAAAAGACGCATCTACAATCTATGGCCTCTCACTTGCACCGAGTATTATGTAGTAGAAAGTTGTGAACGCACCCATGTGGTGTACATTCGTTGAATCCTGCCTTTGTCCGTGATGCCCGGATGAATATATTATGTCTTTGTGAATTGCACAACTTTGCGGTATGTTGTACGGCGGCAGATGAACTTTTTGACGTGGAAATCTATACATGACTGCTGCTGTAAATTCACTAGAAACACGCCCTGGCTTCGCTTCGGTAAATACATTTTTAAGACTAAATTTATTAAAAATGCATGTTATAATTAGTCTTCTTTATGGATGTGTGGATGCATACACAATTTTCTTTCTTTATCAGAATAGCCCTTCCAGCATGCTCAAACAAACAACCGAACTGTTCAGCTTTGTATTAGTTATCCAATGAATCGATTTAAATGAAATTTAGTATTAAGATAGTTTGAGACACCGGAAAAAATATAGGATGTTTTATCCTGGAAATCGTTTCCGAACGAGGTGAAAAGTGAAATGAAAAGTTACTTATATTATCAGATTGCAACAAAATTTGTGTCAAGGGGATCCATAACCAGGACGGGTCAATACTTTATTCCCGGTGATAAGTTCCCGTGGAATCATTTGTATTCTGACTCTGATGGCATTGCGAAGCCCTGGACAAAAACATAGTTGAAAATAAAGATGGAGCATCTTCACCTCTTATTTCTACCACACATCGTTGCACTTACTGTCACAAAGGACCGCGAGCGTTCTTTGTGAAAGCTTTAACGAGTTCACAAATAAAGGAACAAACGTTGCATTTTAAATCGTTATTACTTTTACCAGCGGCACTTGAATGACGTAAAAATAATTATAGATCGCACGACTTGTGTCATTCGTAAGCTACCAAATTAATTGCGAAGGCACGCGATCGCCACCACAGTGATTAAAAGGTTTTTTCCTTTAATTAAGCTTAATTTAATGATTAATTAACCTGATGATGAATTAAGTTTCGGGTAATCGCAAACTGCGAATTGGTCAAAGTAAGTACAATTTTAATGATATTAAGATAGCCAACGAGCATGCATCACCGATATTCTATTGCTTCCCATGACAACAGCTGCAATGGTTATAGAACAAAACTTAAGCCTAACAGTTTTGGTAGTCCAGGCGTTAGAATATTAGTTGGACAGTAGGTACGTATAAGAACTGGGGCAGAGACTGTCAGTAATAATTAATCCTATCAGTTATTGTGGGTAACAGTCAAATTAGTAACTCACACAAATGTGTAGCTACCGTTGAGGAATACGATGGTCGCCTCTAAAAAAGTGAAAACGGATCCACGCGAGTCCATCCTAAACACAATAATTGTAGTTAAAACAATTTGATTAATGCGATAGAAATAGTATATCTACCCAATAGGAAGTTATTGTGGTGGGCGGTAGCTCGGTATCTACCATCTATTTACACATGTGTCTCTTTGTTAAAAAGCGAACCCCAGGATTTAATCCGACTACACCACAAACTGATTAAGTGTAACTCGGCATAACGCGTCAAACCACGACGGAAGTCGGAAGCGACTCCTCCGGAAGACTAAACTTGGCAGAACATTCTCGCATTAGTCGCTTACAGCCAACTTACACGTTGCGTCGGGTTTCTTAATATAGAAACTTTGTGGCCTCGTGTCGAGTGGAGTAATACATGGCTTTAGAATCCTGTACAACCTGTTTTACTTAAGCAACTACGAGATATGTTCCCGACGGAAGCGAATCATAGTATTCATATATTTAAAGCAAGTTTGGTATTGTGATAATGTTAAATTTGCAATAGCATTTCCTTGGTATGTGAAAGGATTGAGAAATCTTCATAAGATTGTTTGTTGCTTTAACCTATTGTAACAAGCATCCCAAGATCATCATTGAGAAGGCCTAAAGTATAACTACTCCACCACGCTGCTCCAATGCGAGTTGTTTGCTCTTAATTTGGTCTTCAGTTCGTTGGTTTAATTTATTAGAAGATCTCAGTAACCTTTGACCTTTTGAAAAACGTAAAACATTTAACGGTTAATTCTAGAAGCAGATGATCAGCCATCAAGCTGGTAAGAATCCTTATTCCATGCAGACGGATTAAACTAAGAACCTAGTACAAACTTTTCTTGTACTTAGCGGAGGGCACCACAAGCGACGTGTTTTGAACTTAAGATTTTTCGTTCTTGTATGAATCCCCAAGTAAATTTAGAGGCTTTGGGCAAAACGTCCCATTTGGAAAACGTCCCGTGGGACGTTTTGCCCAAGAACTTTTTTGACGTGGTCAATTGGTCCCAGAAATTCAAGATGAAATTATAGTATAGTCAGCAGAAAAACACGCTCCGTGTTACATATTTTTACTTTAAATATTATTAAGGTTAACTTCTATTTGATTATAAAAATAAATTTAAGTACAGTAATAGAAATGATCTTTAAATTATTATACATTAACTAATACAAATTCCACATCTCAAGCGTATCTTAATTACTGCAAAAACATTAAATATTCGTTAATAATACAAAAATTATTACGTCGCATTAGTTCAAGTAAAAGGGCACGAGTTCTGAAGAGTAAGGAACTATTATTCTATCTCGCTCATACAATGCCACTGTCATACAACTCGTAGCCTACTTCATTACCTACTTTCGTATCACTTTTCTTTGCAATATCGTTGAATAACCGTTGCTTTTCTTTGTAAAACATTCTATTTCCCTGAGAAAGGTGAAACTAAATTTACATCGGATAACTGTGTGAGCTGTCTAGCTATTATGCCTGCGGCGACAGTCGTGTCTATAATGTTATTTGAATGCCCTTACATACTTTAAGCAGAAAATATTTTAGATGGATAAGTTTTCAAAAGTTTTTCTTCCTCTGCATTAATTCACGCTTGAGAAAAACCCACCTGACGCTAAGTGCAGCGTAGCCCTAATACGGTAAATCGCGCTAACATAAGTATAACCTATTTACTCTCGACGAAAAAGAACCCAAAATATAATCGAGTATTTCTCATAGTAGGCAATAAAGGCCTAAAGGGGTTGGTAAGAGACCCAGTAAAAATGGTTGCTATGTTTTGGTAAACAAAAGTTGGGGATATTAAAAATAAATTAGTTTTCAAAGTAGGCTGTAGACAAAATAAGCTGAGTCTCTGAATTAATCAAACAGCGCCGACGCCGTTTCTTCTAGTCCCGCATACTACCTATATAAGGAATCCCCAAAAGTGTTTACTATGAATATAATATTATTAGTAACAATTAACAAAAAAAAATCAATCACCGTAATTTAAGAACGTTCGTATAAATAATTCAACGTCATTTATGCTAATTTAATGTTGTCGCCTAATTAAAACAATGATTTATTACTGTAGGTTCTTTTCAAGCAAAATATAAGCTAATAATGTTTTATCGCCCCCAGAGAGCAGAAATATAAAAATTTACATTTTAACATTTGACTAACACCTACTAAACGTTTGTATCGTGACTGATATTAAGAAATATTTCAACGTCACGAATCTCAGTTTATTTCCTCCTGGACTCCACTTGTGGGCTGATTAAGTACTGTCCGGTAAAAAGGGCATTAAGTTGAGTTCGATAGAAAGGTCCAAGTCAATCCGTATTGTCCGCTCCCTCCTGAAACCCATTAACAAATGACTTCCTTTCTTCCTAATGCTCCTGCCGTCCTGGTACAGTTCGTTTGATATTTGTACATACTACATTACTTTCCTGGCTGTATCACACAGCGTTTTTGATGTTTTATATTGCTTACTGTTCTGTTTCTGATGAAGGCAATTACTCATTAAGATTATTAAAATTGAAGTTAAAGGAAAAATCATACAATAATCTACACTTATATTATGAAGAAGAAGTTTTGTATTTTTGTAATGAATAGAGTCAATGACTGGTCTGATTTCAAAAATTCTTTAACTATTAGACTGCTGTATTATTTTTGAGTAACATAGGCTTTTTATTTCTAGATTGAAAGGGGGGTGAACGTTTCATTCAATTGATGTGATCTTATTTTTGTCTGTTTTCTACAAAATTAATGAATCAGAGATTCCTAGTGTATGGCCATAAGTGTGTAGGCTTATTCATAAGCCGTAACACGCAATTTTAACGAGGATTAAATAAGTGTCAAACTCCTACCAAAAGTATAAAAGAAACGAGGCAAACCTCGTTAGTTCTTCGAATTACTACCATTTATATTGTTAAACCAGATCCGATGACGCTTTACTTAGTAAGAAAGAACTTGCGTAATTTTTCCGTTCAGCGGCCATCCACCAATCTATCCACGACCTGAAGTCACTAAATGCGATCGATCACCTCGATATATTATGTTCTTCGGGCATAAGGCCGAGGCCGCACTACGGCTAAATCGCCACGGTTTCTTACACTCAAGGAAAGCCATACAAGCGGCCGCACTTGCGGTTTCGCGAATATATGCGAATTTCGCGGTTACCACCGCGGGAAAAAAACCTTGGTGTGGCCTCGCGCTAATACGTTATTTATATTGACGTGCTATGTCATCTCAACATATCTATTGATTGCTTATTAGTTGTATTATGCTAGATCATCTCAACATACCTATCTATTGATTGCTTTTTAGTTAGAGGTATGATTGTTATTGCATAAGAGTGAAAAAAGTATTTACCTCCACAGCATCAACTGTTGAACGTTGCGACAGTTCTGAAAACAAACGGAATCTCTAATCAGTTAACATTCTTAATCAATTTGAAATTTTACTCAATTAAAAGAGCTTAAAAATAACTTCGGAGACAACATAACTGTAAGAATCGAGCCTTTGCTTCAAAAGTAATCATAGCGCCACTATTACATACTCGAAATTCAAAATTCAAAGCTGTAGCACTTTTCAATTTGGCGCGCTCCGTAAAATAGCTTACAAAGAACATAGCAGAGCCATAGCAAAGGCGAGGATAAAGTTCCATCGGCAAACGCGCTCCATTCGGAATTTAAAACGGTATTTCATATCGCACTGCGCCGCACCAGTATTCCCAATATACACATCACCCACACCGGGTTTTTCCCGTTGGCTCCCATTCCCGTTTTCACCCGTCCTACTAGACCCCGAAAACGATTCATTTGATTTATAGTTTGTTAGTACTTTTGCCTTCTTTTTTCAACGTGTACAGTCGATAGAAAGTGCTTTAAAGTATAATAATGTTTTTAGCAAGGGCGTAGCTACCCAATAAACAAACTATGCATTCGGTATCTATACCTAAGTAAAATGCGAATAGCGCCGGTCACATGGTTACAGCTGTAGGTTACACATGGAATTGTACAATAGGCTGTATACAAATCAACCATGCAAATAAAATATTTTGGTAGTGTGTGAGCTCTATCGACCCCGGAACCGATTGATAGGGACCCTGGCTTTAAAGCGGAGGGTCCCACGTTTGATTCCGGATGTGCAAGATATTATGTCACATGACATTCATCATATCGTAGGTTTTAATAGTCAACTCTACAAGCCTGCTAATATACGTATCCGCCACGTACCCGTACGCCTTCAATTTTACAAAACTAAAAGTGAATTTGGTTGTCTTTAATGTAACTTATGTAGTTTTATTTTAACATTGCCAAAGTATAGAAAATATATCCCATAATGTGCAACAATATTTATATTTAAGGGTTTAAAGTATCAAAAGTTGTACTGAAATCACAAAGTCCATATTTGTGACCATTTTTCGCCTTGTCGCTATCTGCCATTCAAAAGCTTTTTATAACAATAATCACTAGCTTTGTGATATCCAGACGAAAAAGGCACTAGTGAAATTTGTCTGCTTGTTCTCGTCTGCTTCCCTAGTCCTTACTGCACCGAAACTAACACTATAACACACTAACACTAACACACGACAAAATCCCATATACCAAGTACAACGGTAACAAAAAACATCACTATTGGGATATAGGATTTAGGTGTCATACGTAACGATCCTCAGGTGTAGGCATTACGCAACTACTCAACAATACGGTGCGTCATTTCGAGAACACACGTGAGCTGCGTAATGATACTTCTCTTTTAATTTGAAGCGGAATCCGCGTGTCTTTACCTAAAGCCCACGTGACAAGACTAGTTCGTGTCTCGCCTGACACGTCATTTGTCACGCCGACGAGGAAAGGGAATGACGAAAGTCAATTTCGGCAGTCAGCTCGTGTAGATAATAAGGATCTTTAGGATTACTCTCAGCTATGTTCGTTTGCTGTGTTTCTTAGCTCAAAATTTCCCCGTAAGTTTAAATACTGCAATGCGTTTTGTTGAAACATCTGCATTAATTTCTTTGAATCCCTCTTACCCGTTGCTGTGATTTTACAGAGCTGCTGCAAATAAATAGGCGATTTGTTGTGCTGTATGTATTATAATTTTTTTACTAAGAAGTTCATACTTGACTACTGTCTACAATGCCACCTACGGGTAAGCGTGTGTGTGTTAACATCATAACAAAAAGACAAAACGTCCGACGAAATACTAAAAAATACATAATTCATACCATCAAAATTTTCATTTAAGACGTAATTAAAAATGATATGGTCATACCAAGGAGCAAATCTTTGATTTCAAAATTTGTAATGTAAGTATACATTTTTGACAACATTGCATAATTCTTCAGTACGATTGGACTCACAAACATTGCAAGTTTTAGCTTTTAATAAAGAAGCGACACTCTTTACTTTTTATTACGCAAACGAAAGTCTGCATGGGGCTCGGTGGCTCGGTGAGGCACAAATAAGGATGCGAGGTGAACGTATTGTCAGACACAATAGAATTACTGCGGGCTTTGTTCCATTTGCAGTCACAAGTCACGCCGGCTACCCGGCTAGGTTAGCAGAGGTCACACGACCCCAGTACAAATAGGCAAAAGTCATAACTGTTTTGTAAGTTGATACCTTATTAGTAGACAGAGCACTTTACTTACAACGAAACATTACCATTTTCTTCTTAAACTAATTGGTTTGATTGTTAGACTGATTTACCGTCCCGATTTCGGACACTGCGCAATCCCTGGTCTGTTTTGATTCTAACGGGTATCCCAAAAATCACGCAAAATTTGAATTTTGCGCCATTTGTGCGGTAAAGTGTTGCCAACAAAAAAAAACAGTGTGACAGCTGACAGTTCAGGGTTATTAAAAATGGAGCGCAACACTAGATATGGATGTGGACGGCATGTGGTTTCAACAAGACGGTACCGCATGCCATACATTCTGGTCGTGTAATTTACCGTTTTGGTGATCAGAATTGGCCGCCCAGATCATGCGATTTAACGTCGTTGGATTTATTCTTAGGGAATTTTTAGGTCTAAGTCTAAGGTTTAACGTCAACAAGCCCAACCAACCACGCCTTGAAGGAGGAAATTGAGCGCTGTATCAACAAAATTCAGCCACATTTTTATGCAACACAACCATGGAAAATTTCAACAAAAGAATACGTATGTGCCAGCAAAGTCGTGGAGGCCATTTACCCAATGTGCTATTCCATACATAACCCTATGCTGTATACTATATAAAACAATAAAAAAAATACAATTTATAATTATAAATCTGTGTTTTCTATCAAAATTACTTCTTGCGTGAATTTTGGGACACACTTTATTTGCACGTTCCATACTCTCTGGTATGCGATGGAATGCGAGTTTCCCATTGTACTTGTGCACCACAGTCAAATAAGATATTTATTGATAAATACGCCTGTAAATTTAGTACGCAAGGGATTATTATCCATGTACATACTTATGTACATACTTTATCATTGCCTTTAATATTTCTACAAGAAAAAAGACGTCCTCAACATCAACAAGTAAGGAGACCATCATGAACGCAGTCGAATTCAGTTAAAATACCTAAGCATTACTATTCTCAAATATTACTCGTTACGTGTCATAAATATTGATCAAATTTAAACTGAACCCCACAAAAAGCGTCTACTTTCAAATAAAAAAAGAATACTTAAAATAATTGGTTACCCAGTAAAGGTTATGAAGGTAACACAAATAAAAAATACAGTGGAATCGAACCTCCTCCTTTCCCTGATGTCGATATATGACTTCCTGAACTTCTCAAAGTCAATCTGCATTTTTAAATTCAGTATTCTAGAGTTCTAGAGACACAGGTAACTTAATTGGCATTGTAATAATTAGGATTTTTAAATCCAATAACACTTCACTATATTACAAGAGTGCATCCCAAGTAGTAGTGATGATAGTCAAGTGGGTTGAACTCCCCATACGGGGGACCATGCATGTGTCGAATCCTATTCGCAACTTCAAAAGTTATATGCGTACAAGAAATTAATTGTCACTTTCTTTGGGGAAGGAAAATATCTCAAGGATGCTGCACACCTGAGAATTGTACATAATGTTTGTGTGTTAAGTCTACGAATCTACACTGGGACAGCGTGGTGGCTAATCTCGTACCCCTCACGCTGTGTCAGGACTGCCGAGCCCAGGAGTGGGACACTTACATTGGTTCTGATGAAATCCCGACTTCTATCAAGTAACATAGTAATTTTCATAAGCTTACCGGGTGTGTAACGGATACTTTACATACAAAAGCTAAAAAAGGCTGTTAAAAAAGGCCGTGTTTCAACCGATGCGATGATAGGCCGTCATTCAGCCTTTAATTAAAATTCCATCCCAATTTCACGTAATAGTCGTACCTTCGCACTAACAGGAATACTTTCAAAATTGCCGATGCATTTTTACGTCGGTCCGTCGAAAATCGATCGTTGAAGTTAATTTTGTTAATTCACTTATTACTGCGGCACTCTTGTAATTGGATACGACTGTATGTCGCTGCGAATGTCTCGTAGCCAGCAAAGAGCTCTGTCTAAGCCGATTACAGCGTCGTTGACAAGTTGGGCCAATGTTCTTAGTACACTGCTTGCAGACTCTCAGTGTTGTTGTGTAAATTTAATTTTGAGGAGGAAACATATTCAACTGAAATGCGAATGTACTTAAAGTTATAGGCAATTATCGATTTCAGGAACTTTGTAACTCTACATACAATAAGTACGAGATCCATTGATGCTCATTTATCAGCTATTTCCTAATGCAATAGCCTCTTCTTTTGTTGAATGGGATGCACTGACCAAAAATGACCGAAGCTAACACAAAATAATACTCCACATGGTAGTTAAAAATTTTAATAATAAATATCTCAGGAAAATTTACTGATCGTTCGGTACCGGTTAAGCCTTTGAAAGAGGAGAAATTTAATTTAAGACAACCTATTTAAAGCAGCGGCGACATAATTCATTGGAAACCAGGTGATAACTGATGAATACTCGTAGGTAGGTATACCTCGTAATAAGTTAAAACTTAAAACCCGACTGCATGCTATAAATATTTAAAAAATCAGTGAATGATTGCTGAAAAATAATACTTGGATTGATTTAACCCATCAATGGCCTAGTACTGAGTACCAGTCTCCTAAATTGATAAAAAATTGTTTTCAATTGTATAATTCTACGTACAACATGATCTATCAACTTTTTTTTCACAAGACGCCTAGTTGTTGGCCAAATTGAATTCTGTTTATAACCTTACCTTTGTTCATACGTAAGATTCAGAAAAATCAATTAGCCTAAAAATGTACAAAAACAGCCTACGCATTTGGTCTTCAATGCCACAAAGGAACCAACAAACAAACTATTCAACACTCACCCAGTTACCCTCCTTTGTTCTTTCCGTTGTCCTTACAATCAGACAGTCGAGTACAACAAAACAATGAACTGTGAAATGAATACAAAAAAGCTGACGTCGAAAACGGATACTTGTCCGGCTTTTGAAGTGTGGGTCGTACCCATAGAGATATTACACTAGAGCGCAGAAGCCAGGCTTCAGAGCGTACCTCGGATAAAAAGAGACGAAATCTTTAGTAATCACCTTTCTCTATCTGGCGAGGCTTCAGAGCGTACCTAGGATAAAAAGAGACGAAATCTTTAGTAATCACCTTTCTCTTTCTGGCTCATCGGCATCGGAGAGAGATAGGTAATTATCGTTATCGTTGTTTCTCTTTCTAACCGAGGACGATTGCAATGTATGGACAGCCGTATGGGTCGCCCACTCTAGTGTATTATCTCTATGGTCGTACAGCGGTATAATCCGGCCGGTGTGTACGGGGATATTGCGGCCGGAAGCCATCGACAAAGGGTCATCTGTTCTGAGTCTTACGACATCGAGAACTTTAATGATTTGTTATTATGTTCCTTTATCGAACGATTGGCTCCTAACAGGTTATAAACCAGGCCTTATACGTACTTAGACAATGTTTACGTCCATTACATTTAATAATTTGTTCTTATATGACGAGTTAACTTTATTTCGTTGGGTCATAAATACGCTCTCGCCCGCGGCTGCGCGGAAGTGCTTTTGACTATTTTCAAACAAACTGTCAACCCTTAATTTACCCTCTTAGGGATGGGATATTACAAAATCCATTCTAAGTGGAAGTGTATAAACTATAAAATGCCTCCCTGTAAAACTTCATATTTATGCGTCAAGCGGTTTTTGGTGTTTTGCCTTTCATGTGTCGTGGGTGGCTATAACAACACAAGTACCAAATCACCGACACCCCGAACAAAAACGTCTACGTGTGTGCTGCGCTGTCGCAGACAAACAAACCAGCGTTTGACTGCAAAACATAGCCTATGAATCCTCATACTAATAATAATATTATACATGCGAAAATCTGTCCGTCTGTTTCCGTAACACTTTCACGGCAAAATCGCAGGAACGATTTGGATGAAACTCGAAAAACAGTTGAAGACCCAGGGTCACACCCATTGAGGCTGCAATAGGGAATTAACGCAAGGAGTTCAAATTTAGCATGTAACTTATTTGGGAAGTGCAGAGAAGTAACACCTTCCCATTCCCCGATTCACGACATAAACTAATTCTACGGAGGCGAAGCTGCGGGCGGAAGCTAGAGAGGCTGTTTTTTCATACAATTTGGCCCCGTCAACCAATATTTCTGTGCTTCTATTGTCGTGTCGCCGTCGGGTCGTAATGTGATTTAGTCTAAACACTAAGTATATTCTAGTCACACGTTAGTGGCCTACGCGGACCACATAATTCATCACAGGTTATTGGATATGGGATAATGGCGCAGTTCGTTATAAACGTGATTAATCTTCGTAATAAAATTATTATGTTGGTAATCGTTCGCGATTCAGCTTCAGCGTCAATAAACCTTTACGACTAAATTGAACCATTAGTCTTGATTTTATTATTTAGACAGTCGTAATGCAATGCTGCCAGCGGTATAAAAACTTCTGAAACTTGTTTCGCCATTAACCCCTCTATCTACCCAACTGAAGCAGCGCAGTGGAGTACGCTTTAAATATCCTTTCTTATGGCTAGAGGCATGTGTCCTACAGCGGACTACTACCGTAGGTATTAAAACCAGGTGGCATTATCGTACACTAGTAAACCCGCCCTCGCTTCGCTTCGGGGAACCAGTCCCTTCAAAAATCTCTATAAATTTTAACAAATTATGTTATTTCGATGTCTAAGCTACATTACTAAAAAGTTTCATGAAAATCTGTTCAGTAGTTTTTGCGTGAAAGAGTAACAAACCCACACACACACTCACTCACATCCTTACAAACTTTCGCATTTATAATATTAGTAGGATCGCATTTATAATATTTTTTAACAATTTTTAGATTTACTAACTGTCCCCTCGCGGCTTCATTCACGTGGAATTTTTGTTTCAATTAATCCTGTTTTTTATCCCTATAGGGGGGAATTTCAAAAATCTTTTCTTAGTGTTACCCTACACTCCCTAAGAAACACACGTGCCAAGTTCCAGCTCCTTGCTTTCACTCAGTAACAGAAGAGTTTTATATATACTTATTGATTGATAAAAATTAAACCCAAATTTTTAAACGACCTGATCCATATAAAGGAAAAATACCAACTTACTTTTTAAGTAAGGAGGTTAATACAGAATCACGATGAGTATTTTTCAATTACACGATTAAGAAGAAGAACCCTTCAGTCCACACACGGAGCTTAAGAATCTGTTGAAATTTTTTATTATAATATTCAGTGGTCCAAAGAAAACGATTCCCGAAGCGGAGCAGAATAGAGTGTGTTATAATAATTTAATAGCACCTTATAGAACCAATTTATGTTTCTGATATGGGTTGTGGTTCACTATACGAATAAAGAATTGTGTTTGATTTGCTAATATCCTAAGATCCTTTCTACCGGAACGACAAGGGTTCGAGACCAATACTGAATTTTTACGGTTCATTTTTCACCTTTCAACCTGTGATAAAGGACGAAATTGAATTATCTTGAGGGTAAAATATAAATAGACCTGTGACCCTGTATAGTGTGCCAACGTACTGATTGACTAGCCTATTAGATTATAGCCTGGACCCATGTTAAAAGCCATATCGGACGATGATGGTACCATCTCGTGCAAAAGTCTAGCCTAATAACTCAATATTCTATCCCGGTGCTATTGTTCACAAAGACTTGTCGGTGTAGTGTCACAGAGACGTAGAAATATGAGAAACAGATTGAATAGGTAAATGGATAGGAACTATGTACGAGATCTGACTTAGAACCAACAAAGACGTTCCATGCTCGTGAATTTATTGAACGGAAAGAAGGCATTATAAACAATGAAAACAATGTCATTTTTGAAACTCTAAAATGTTAAGAAAAATTAATACAGGACTACATTTTACCCTTTTATATGCATAGACGTAGAAAATTTAATAAAAGAATGTACCTAGTTAGATACAACTTAACTTGAAAAAAATTTAAACATTAAATAAACATGAATCCTTCCTTCCTACTATACTCGTAAATGCGAAAGTTTGTAAGGATGTATGTGTGTGTGTTTGTTGCTCTTTCACGCAAAAACTACTGAACGGATTTTCATGAAACTTTGCAGTAATATAGCTTAGACATTGGAATAACATAATTTGTTAAAATTTATTAGAGATTTTTGAAGGGACTGGTTTCCCGAAGCGAAGCGAGGGCGGATTTTATAGTATTAAATAAAATGTGATATTAGAACACTTCCTCCGATTTCGGTGTTCTCAACACCATTTCTACCGCCATAATAATTGTTTTAACAGCAATTGCGTTATGGTTACGGGTAGAAAGGTGCGGAGTCGGTTACACTTTTTTAGAGGCGACAATCTCAGGCCTCAGGGGTAGTAATGCATTTGAGACCGAATTGGAACAAGACTCATACTAACAATAACTAATTGGACTATTACTAACATTAACTAACAGGACTAATTATCACTAACATACCCTGTCCTCGCACTTATTAACAAACTAACCAACTAATATTCTAACACCATCTACTAACTGGACTAACCATCCTAGTCCCTTTGAGTCTAGTTCTAGGTCGGTCACAGTTGTTATGGGCGGCAGGGGAAGGGTGGTACTGCATGCTCGTTTGCTATCTTAATTCCATAAAAAAAAAAAAAGAATAAGAACGAGACTGCGACTAACAATATTAGGTACTAACTGGATTATTACTAACAACAATTAACTGGACTCACCATCCCTTTCTCTATTTAAATCTGGTTCTAAGTCAGTCACAGTTGTCATGGGTGATAGCTGGCAGCGGAACATGGTGCTAACCTGCTCGTTTGCTACCTTAATTCCATCAACTCCATTAAATAAATCAACGTACAGTCATTAAACCAATAACTGTCAGAAAAAGATAAAACCGTAATAATCAGGTAAGATATCCACTAACCTGACTGTTCAGTATTCTGCGGAGTAATTATTCCAATGCTCGAATAACTATTAGTACAATTACACGAGGCTGAATACGTGCTATACCTTGTCGTAACTAGCGATCTCCCAGCACAAACCGGACCAACTTGCAGTATTGTACATGCCCTAGTCTCATTTGCGTCACCCATTTTAAATGTCAGTAAACGGTGATAGCAGCACGGCAGCGAGGTTTGAATAGAACTTTTCTGGAGCGCCCTGATGCGCCGTCTATGTCTCGGACACGTAAAGAAGAAAGAAAACATGTCAAGTGAACAGTCCTCAAAACGTGGAATTTTATAGAAAACACTCACATAGCTCAGTGAGAATCCGTTTTATAAATAAATATCTTTTTCCATTTTCATCCCAGCTTTTATCTTCGTACAATTTAATTTTAACAGTCTTCTATTTAATTAAAACAAATATATTTTAATTATTATACCATATATTTGCCGTTTTAATGATTCGTGTGCCTTTATATGTAGTTCCACCGTAAAGAAAGATGTCCATTTGTTACCATTTTGGCGCAATTTCAGCATAGCTTTTGTACTTCTGACTTGGCCAGCCCATTATCACTTCAACCGGATAATTCCTTTGTACCTTATTCTTGTACGCATTTTTGATTCGCTCACAACACTGAGCATATCTCTATCCACACCCCGCTACGCGACTTTGAGCCTGTGAAGCACTAAGTCCACAAAAGTAATTTCTCACTCGTCTCATACTCTCACTCGTCAGCTCGAACACATACGACTTCTAGTACTTAGAAATTTGGAATTCAACATGTTTTCACAAGACCAAAGCGTTTAGATTTCATATTCTCCTGGTAACCTGGTGGTAATATTTTTTAAGTTTAATTGTTTATGAACCTCTTCTACATCCAGGATGCAGTTTTTGGGTTAATTTTATGAATCTTGCGCTTTACCCTGGATAGTTCACAATTAAAAGGTGCCTTACAGCCGTCCGTAAAATTTTTCAATTTCTTGAGTTATATCGAAACGATGCGGTGCCGGATTCGGTCTTCCACCACAAGAGATGACTTTGGACCATACACAGATCTCCAACAAACATTTTAACCAGCTTCATTGATCCACCATCACCACCTTATCCATATGAAAGCAGTCTACACATCCTAACTGACGTGAATGTTGGTCTTCCTAATTCGGAATATATGTAGGTATGTATTCTAATACATAACTCTGAAATATATCGGAATATATAGCTCTGAAATCAGCAATTGCAGCATTATTCAGTTGTGTTTAGGCTTCAATATAAGCTATAAGCTGTATGTCAAAGCATGGCTGTAAGCTGTAAAACAGTACATTAATTCCGGAAACTGTGCGCATTTATCATACGACATAAAGCAGTTGGCAAAGCTTCAAAGCAGTGTGCCGCGAGCGGTGGCTTTCACTGGCACCCATTACACTTGCGAGTGGCACTTCCCAGCTAAATGTGCCGTTATTTGTCGATATTATATTTTTATGAGCTGAAAGGCTGACGAACCTGAAAATGGGGCGGCTGGGAAATTTACCACGTGGTACTGTTGATAAAAAAATATGGAAATACTAGCTACCCGCCCCGGCTTCGCACGGGTGCAAGTTAGATTTACCATAGCAGCGCCATCTATTGATTACTTACTCAACCCAGTCGAAAGGTATCGACATCTGTTACATATAATTGTGACTGTCAAATAATAACACTCTTAATTTAGTTCTCTTGTGTGGCGCTAGGTGTCTGTTCATCTGTGAATAAGACTGCCATGTCAATTGTCATTACTTGCAAAACTTACTGTCAAATAATAAGAGACAAATAATTAGAAATAAATTAAAATTGCGACTATAATTTGAGATTTAAAGTATCCTATCTCTCAAGTTGGATCGAACTGCACATGGTGTGCGAATTTTATTATAATCGGTTAAGTGGTTTAGGAGTCCATCGCGGACCAACATTGTGACACGAGATTTATATATATTAAAAAGATTACGTTAAAGTACCTACAAGGAAGCGTCAATCCGCTGCCGCCCATGAAATCTGTGATTGGCACAGATCATAAGTTATCAAAGCGTGTTAAAACATAAATTAAGTAATAGCTAGTTAGTTAATTGGTTAATTTGTTAGTAGGTAAGTATGAGGACTGTTACTGAAAGCTATTCCTGTTAATTGTTGTTATTTGTAGTCCAGTTAACAATTGTTATTCAGAGTCGCAAAAGCAATGATAAGACATCTTTGAAGAAATACAATCGTTTACAAATCGTACCCACACCAGAAGATTGCTCCTCGTTTCAATCAGGCGAGCAATTTCTGCGTTCCAGACAGATATATATTCGTCAAATATATTTCAATGTATACTAATAAATATTAAGTCTGTGCCTCTATTATGAGTTTTTAATACTATAGTTTACTATACACGCTAGCGACTATCGTTTAGAATTTGTATGAGAATCCGTAAAGCGCCTCTAGCGGTTACGATACTGAACTACAATTCTCATACAAATTTTAAACGTCAACTGCAATAGTAACGTCCTTTACGTTTACTACAACAACTCATAATAGAGGCACTGATTCGAATATGATAATGTCATATGATTAGAACTGATTATCAAAATACAATGTGGGTTTAATGACGTTCTTAACCCAAGGAACAGTGATGTATCGATGTAAAGGGCGGTCACAGTTGTCATGGGCGGCAGTGGCAGGATAGCTACATTTTCATTTGTTAGCTTGTATGAATAAAAAAGAAAGTTATAATGTTATTGACGTGACTTCAGTTTTTTTATCGTTCTTCTGAAACATTTGACAGTTAATGCTTAAAGACTAGCTACTAATTTTAGTAGCTACTAATTTTTGTATACGAAAGGGTTGGTCGATGGGAAGGTCTTAATTTACATATTTCATTAGGCGTTTGGAGATAAGAGATTTGAAAGTCATTCTGCGGCCCAATAGTAGCAACAAACGCGACGGACGGTACAATAAACTCGATATTTATTGTTAGAAAGCTGTCGTCAAGGTTTGTGTTAGGATTTGGGTAGGTCACTCACCCCTCCGCCGAACCGATCTAGAATATCTGGATAGCGTGACGTTCATCTCAAATCTCAATTACTGGGAAATGTATGTCGAAATTGTAGGCAATTTCATATTTGACTAAAATCAAATAGGTATTGCATAAAATAATACAGCACCGAGTGAAAAGCCTATAAATATTGGATAAACGGTAATTCAGTATTTACAGGCTTTTAAAATCTTGGCTATATTGCACAATGACCTCCATTTTGACGTGACGATATCGTCACGTGACCTATTTACGTGTATTGCATAGTCGTAAATGTTCGCTATATAAAATTTTTCGCTTGATCGTGTGAGCGTTGTGCCTCCACTGTATCTGTTCGATCCTAACCTTACCAGTGATAAAGACAACCTCATCTTTAAAGGAAACCACCTCGTCTATCCTCGTCCGAAGAATATTATTATAGTAACGAATTTAACAGTTCATTATATATGCGCATAATCGGGAAGGTCTAGAATATAGACCGCAATCCCACGCCGCCCTTTTATCACTGATAGAGCTTTAGATAAGGATTATAATTATTATCCATATTAATTTCAATCACCCTCTTCTAATCACCCTCTTGTATGAGTTGACAGTCAAGGGGCTTGTCGAAAACTTTCTTTGCGCTTCCTTCTTTATTACCCGGGCAAATATGCTACAAATATAATATGGATCTTTGACAATTATATCAAACTAGAGAACCGCCCGCGCTTCGCTTCGGGACCCGTAGGTAACAGCCGCGTAGGTCCCGCTCCCGTAGGAATTTAGGCTAAAAAGTAGCCTACTACTCGCTCTCTTCACTCCACCCTGTCTGAGGTGTGTGGAGCCCTCGGGACAGTTAGTTCCCCTTTGGGGGTGTCTCTCGCGGCCCGTTAAAACGGGCCGGTTCTTGGGCTGGGCCCTAAGGCCCTTGGTTGTCCATCTGTTGTTAACCAATAGGTCAAGTCCGGTGAGTGGTGGCCTTTTTACAGGCCACAGAGTCTTAAACGGGATGGGGTTCATCTTCGCGCCGCCCAGGCGATCGAGGCCCTACCGGGTGAATCCCGCTGGTGGGAAGCCCAGCAGGAGCCGATCAGCGCCGGGCGACGACTTACGAAGCCCCAGTATCAGTCAGTGCTAGGCCTGTCCCGCGCAACCAGCAAGTCACGCGGGAAGGCCCAGCGGTCCGGTGGACGGGTGTGGAGCGGCGCCTGGTCCTGCAGATGCGGGAACCGCGACGCGTCGACACGCCCGAACATGTTGCGTGCCAATCTCTCGATGAAGTCGTCCAGGCTCTCGACTCGAAGGTCCCTCTGGTCCGCTGGCACTATCCTGTTGGCTGAGCAACACTGATGTCCGCAAGTTGCTCAGCCAACAGGATAGTGCCAGCGGGCGGGCGGTACACTGAATATAGCCGGAGCGGGGAGTTCTCGAGGCAGAGCTAAAGTAGCCTATTACATTAAGTAAATTACATGTAGTATTTGATAGCGTAATTCAGAACTTGCAAATGAATTTTATTACCGCCATCTATTAACAACTCCGAAAATAAATATCTAGCAACTAACAAAACCTCGATCTTCCCATGGGAATGGGATGTTTTTCCGCGGTAAAAAGTAGCCTACGTCACTCTCCACCCTCCTAACTATCCCCACACACATAAACCTTACCATATAATAGCTTTGTTGCGACGTGAAAGCGTCACAAACAAACAAACAAACAAACAAACACACTTTCACATTTATAATATTAGTAAGGATAAATGGCTGAACAAGATTCAGGTAAGTTTACTTAACTCAATTCATGCTCAGAGTGTAATTGAGGCGTCATGGTGATCTTGGACGAATATTGAATGTCTGAGGGAAGAACTGACGAGTGATGCCGGCAGTAATAAATAAATGCCGGCAGTAGTAATAAGTAAACGAATATAACTAGTAGGTACAGTAAGGTCATTTTGACTAAGCTGATGTGAACTTCGTTTTCCGAGATGTTTGCAGGTACAGTAACTGACCAATCAAAACACGGCCATGACAGTGTTTTGTGATGCGCTACTTCGTATTGGCCATGGACGTATTTACGTCCAATGTATTGGCTAACTATCCTACCTCCCGCACTCCCCGCCTCCTACCACCATTTTGGCCTTAAAATCGACATCTGCGCAGCCATTCGTAGCCAACTTCATATCAGCCGAGTTAAAATGACCTTACTGTACTAGGGTAAACTGAGGAGCAATTAGCCACTGTTTATTTAGTAATTGACTCTTGAAATTTCAAGTGGCCAATTATCAAACGGTGACCAGTTACAACTCTGATTCCCCTAATTATAGTGTTTACGTATTTTATGAATGCAGAAATAAGGCCGTCGTACCGTAAGCATTTGCGTCGTTCCATCCTGCGTTTGAATAGTACTATAACAAAATAATGACTAATGTTGGCGTGTGAGGACTAATGCTACTGAAGCGCTATGTTTACAATAGGAAAGCGAGAGCGGGTTAACTCATCCAAACACATTATAAAGAATGAATAAACTCAAGAACAACCGATTTCAAAAACCTTTCTACCATTTAAATGCTATATTATTATCTCTGAGTAACAAATGTTTGTTATTGTATGTATCTACATTGTATCTTTGTGAAGCTGGGTGGCTCACTAATCGACTTAATATTCACTTCTGCTCGGTAATCTGTCTATACATCTTTATTATTATGGCAAATAAATTTAAAAATTCATAATGGGGGGCGCATTATATACGCAAGAGAACCCAAAGCAATGTCTTTTTTAATTTGTCTGTTTTGCTCACGCTTTTCTCAAAAACGACTTATCCCATTGGAACGCAGTTTCAGGATTATATTGTAAAGAGCTTTACTTAACATTTAGAGTTTTTTTAATCGGTTAACAAATAAAGAAGATAAGTGGGTGAAAGTTTAAACCAAATTACAAATTACTCGTCAATAATTTTATTATAGCGGTATCAGCAATCCCCGACCGCAATCAACGTGTGAAGTCATGTTTGTTGACTGTCGCAGTAAACACCAACTGAACTGCGCCTTGGGACTCGCTCTGTACATCCGAACACGGAGACAACATGGCGCTCGGCACCACTAACAGGTTTAGTAATTATGTTGACTCTTGCATGTGGTACGACCGATGGCTTGTTGGTTCCGACTTTTTTTTTATAGCCTAAGCAGGCAAACGAGCAGACGGGTCACCTGATGGTAAGTGATCACCGTCGCTCATGGACATTGGCAGTGGCAGGGGCGCCACCAACGCGTTGCCGGCCTCGAAAGAAGCGATAGACCCGCTTCTTGAAGGACCCCATGTCATAGCACTGTGGGAATACTGAGGTATGCAGTTCGTTCCACAGTTTACACGTACGCGGCAGAAAATGACGTGAAAAGCGCAATGTGGACGAACGCCAGTTATCCAGGTGGTGTTGGTGGAACCTGGCTTTATCCCGTGAAGTGCGGTGGCAAAATTTAACCGCAGGTATTAAGTTAAACAGTTCCTCAGAACATTCCCCGTTATACAGACGGTAGAAAACACAGAGAGAGCCCACATCTCTTCGCAGTTCGAGTGGATCTAAACCGTCTGTGAGCTTGGGATCGTCGACAAGACGAATAGCTCGCCGTTGGATACGGTCATCATACGGCCATCGATAACTTACGGCTTAGGTAATTAACCTGCCATCTATACGGTAGGATGCTGTAAGTTTGACCCAAGATCGTCTATCCTTCAGCTAAGTTCAGCTTGCAAGATTTGAAACTGCAAGTTAAACAAAAGCTTATAAAATAAATATTAACCCCTCTGGTAAACGTGTGACAAGGCCGGAAGTGAGATACTCTGGTGGGTTCAGTTGAATTACATAATTAATATTCGTCCTAGTTGATTGTAATATCGTAGTTACATTGTAACAGTGTTCGCTGACATGTAATGTATTAGCCGTCCCCACAGACGTCAAGGGCGAAGCCGCCGCCGTCACGACGGCACGGCACGGCGCGGATAATTGCGTCCGTCCGTCGGGATGAATGCATCTATTATGTATCGACTGAAACTTCCTCGCGACCACATTGTTAAAATTATAATGATCGATGGAGTAGGTTTAAATAACTGACCTTAATTTATTATTGTCATACATTTCCTTCAAACTGATATTTTAAACACTCCTACAAATTATCTCCGAAACTCATGCATATTATGAATGCACTGCAATACATAAATAATGAAAAATGTAAAAGTGTTTAATTGTTGGTCTATCGATAACATAACACCGGAGCAACGGATCAATGTGGCCCTTAGTACGAAGGTAATTTAAGGGTTAATAATGGCATTTATAAACTTTCTTCTTTCTTAGAAAAAATCTATAATTTCCAACAAAAACCTACATCAATTACATTATTGTTATGAATAGCGCTGCAGGATAAATACTGAGTATTTGTAAACACGATGGATCTGTTTCCACAAGGAAACGAGTTCTGTTCACTCGGAACGAAATAAAATACGAAATATCTTATATTATAAAATTCTCGTGTCACAATGTCAGTTACCATACTCCTCCGAAACGGCTTGACCGATTGTAATGAAATTTTGTACCTATGCACTCAGTTATTTTTTAAAAAATATTTACGCATCAAAACTTAATTATGCCTCACTTCGACTAAGGAACAAATCGTGAAGTAACCTGTGCACCTGAAAGTTCTCCATAATGTAATCAACATAATCAATGACAATCTGCACGTGGCTCACATATGATAGGAGAGCTGAGCCTGGCCCAGCACTGTGTAATGACATCTTGAAGATTTGATTTAAAGCTGCAAGTTGCTTGAATGATGATTATATTAAAGCGCCTTAACAAGCATCAACCTTTTATTTAGATTCGTACCCTATAAATGTCGTTATTTACTTCATAGCATCAACTTCATCGTTTTCACCTTATTAGTATTAGTATACCTGACAATCAGTGCCCCGATGTTATTAACTATACAATATACCTTTACTATACAATAAAGAGTATGATGTATTTCCTTTTTTCCTTTTTTTCTATCAAAAAAGCCTGTCTTTTCCACTTAAAACTGAAAGCATTCTCTGCCAGAAGTCTGGCGCTGTCCTCGGTACCGTGGCAAACAAAGGCGGTCACAAAAATGTAAATATGAATACTGTTTTGTTTCGTCATGTTTATTTAACATTATTATGCAAATATAGAAAATTTAACTTTGTAGCTTCTAATTATAAACCTACAACAGGGACGAAAAATAATGAAATGATAAATAAAAAGGGACATTTTCTAGAATGCCCTAACAACAACAAAACATAGCTGAACATAATTACACAAACAGCTGAAGTCATTACCTTCCCCTCCCCGTACCCCCCATACCTCGTACCACGGGCAACAAGTAGTACAGTAACAACTGGGAACGCTCAGCAACAACTGACTGAAGTCCCGTGTGTCGCAGCCATAGAGATATTACACTAGAGTGGGTGAGCCATACGGCTGCCCATTCATTGCAATCGCCCCCGGTTAGAAAGAGAAACAACGATAACGGTAATTACCTATCTCTCTCCGATCCCAAAGTCGCCAGAAAGAGAAAGGTGATTACTAAAGATTTCGTCTCTTTTTATCCGAGGTACGCTCTGAAGCCTGGCTTCTGCCCTCTAGTGTAATATCTCTATGGTCGCAGCACATCTCAATGTCGCCGCCATGTTCGCACGCTGTTCTAAAATGATTTAAAACAATACCGTCACGTCGCCGCGTAGCTCTATCCCCGTCACGCGCGCGTCTCGTAGCGCTCACGTACAGTTATCGAATTATTATCATACGGCATACCGAGATCCCGACTTATTGCCTGCAGCGTACGATTTTCTAGCTTTGCTTTCGACTGACTTCAAAAGAATATTCTCAGTTCGACTGTGTTGCCGCATAGCTTTGTAGGTGAACCTATTTTGATATTTTGTATTCAAAAGCTGGTGCTTGTCATGGTCCTATTTTAATATTAGCTACATCTTACGAGTAGTGTTTGAGTTATTCCTAATAATGTGTATTTAATTGGCCTCGACTATATAAACAATTTTTGACTTAAACTTACTTAATGCAGTGACTGTGATACATCATCCACACACAACAGTTTACATTAATACAATATTAATTCAAATATACCTTCTTTCGGATTTATAATAGTAACTGTGATAGTGATAAGATTGGCCGTTATGACGACCACGCAAAATTTTGTTTGACTTTTCGTACTAATTGAACGCTATGTTCTCAATACAATATGTTGACATCCAAAACTATAGTTCCGAGCGGTGCAGAACTGCCGACCAGATGAATATTAATCGCAGACAGGTTTGTTAGGGATAAATTTCCATTAGCGGTGCCCTTGTACCGAATTCACTCTGTCCTTACGAACGACGTGTTCAAATTATAATTACATTACTGTACGATTCGTAAACAGTTTGCGGTGCTTTGATTACTTTATTAACTTCGAGTTTCATTATGTAGCGAATCTAATTTAGGTACCCAAATTAACAACACGGATTCGGGTTATAAATACGATATATTAAGATACTAGAGAACCGCCCGCGCTTCGCTTCGGGACCCGTAGGTAACAGCCGCGTAAGTCCCGCTCCCGTAGGAATCTCAGCTAAAAAGCAGCCTATAACATTTGCCTACGACTTAAGTAAATTACATGTAGTATTTGACAGCGTGATTCAGAAAATGCAAATGAATTTTATTAACGCCATCTATTAACAACTCCGGAACTAAATATCTAGCAACTAACAAAACATCGATCTTCCCATGGGAATGAGATGTTTTTCCGCGGTAAAAAGTAGCCTACGTCACTCTCCACCCTCCTAACTATCCCCACACACATAAACCATACCATATAATAGCCATGTTGCGACGTGAAAGAGTCACAAACAAACAAACACACTTTCACATTTATAATATTAGTAAGGATAGTAAGGATTGTTTGTAGACGTCATAGCTCAGTGAGATGAACGTCGATATGGAGGGAAGGCCAAGTTCGGTTACTTACTGATATTTTTGTAACTCGGCCCTGCTCTAGTTGGCAGGTAAATTGCAGGCGAACCAAGATTCAACCGGGTTCAACCAATAGAGTAACCGGGTTAGATATAGCTGCTTGTTCTCTTGTCGTCTTATATACATTGGCCATGCTATGCGCGGGGAGTTGTGTTGAAGCAGTAAGTGCAAAAAGATCTTCAAAAAGGAGCCTACACCTCCCTAAATCTTCTAAATGACCCCAACGATATATTATGTCATCCTCATGTAGGCCTATCATCGACTGTACATTGGCTATACCTACCTCTAAAATTCAGCTATTCATAACGGAGTAAGCTGTGAACTGTGTAATAGTAACCAAATCCAGAAGCATGTAGTACAAGATCGATCATCAGTCCTGTAACAGTACAGACCTGTTCTTTTGTTACGGAGCCCTATTGAAATGAGTTCTGCATTCTCAGAAACGTTTGAGTGTTATCGACACATCCGCGCTGAATTCCTGTGAAATCCGCAAGCATTCACTATCAATACAACGTCATATCCCCAGCTTTGCTGGATATTTATTAAACAAGTAACGAGAACCGACGCTACAGCGCTGGTGCAGCTTTTGTTTGTATGTACAATGTGCATAGTGTGTTTACCGGCGGCTAACTTGTGATGTGACTCGTGTTACTGTAATAGCGCCATTAAACACGTTTTGTTTGGAAAAATGGGTAAAAGTTTTTAATTAAATCGAGAACGACATGCCTTTTTACGAATAATGTACATAGTCAGCACTTTACCGTTTGAAATTGTTTTTTTTTATCTATAATAAATTGTTACTGTTAAAAGACTGGAGTCAAAGGAAGAAGAGAATATAAATAAAATACTGTCTCTCAAACATCCCGCGCAAAGACTCAAAAAACACGACGCGAACTAGATTACCTGATTACCTAGTCCTATCCTACCACCTAGCAAGGAATGGCTTCTACCACCTCTTACAACAATGTCACCGGCGTTCAAAGGGCCACCACCATTTAGCGGCCCCAATACAACAGTAACTCATAGGTGATTACCACCGCAATGTCACAAACAAGTTGTCAAACGTTGATCTGCCAACTAGACCAGACTAATTGCCCCCGAGGACGAATGAATCAATTACTTATCGGCGGCCGTCGCGCGTCTACACGGATAATAAATTAATGGAGTGCAATCAACGAACGCTTCCCGTCTTGACGGATGCTTCCTACTGAGACTCTCCGGCCGTGTAATGATTTTGTAGCTTTTAATGTAATTTGAAAGCAATCAATATGTTTATTAAATTTTTACATAACTTTAAACCAATAAATAAATATATTATATTATGGGACTATGAGCGCTTCTAGCGCTTCTTCTAGCTCATAGCCCAGCGGCTTGCGTCGATCCGAAGTGATCGACAAAGTTAAGCAACTGCGGGCGCGGTCGGTAGTGGGATGGGTGACCGCTAGTGGCATTTCTTGAGCGCTTCCGTGCTTCGGAGGGCACGTAAAGCCGTCGGTCCCAGTTGTTATCGATAGATAGCAGTCGTTAAGCCATGTCGTAAGGGCTTCGGGTGGCTTGAAAACTTCCGTTACTGTGTTAGCCACTAACCCCTCCGCCAATCCGCATTGGAGCAGCGTGGTGGAGTATGCTCTAGGCCTCAGTAGTGGGCCATTAATGGGTTGTAATTGTAACCATATTATGGGGTGTAAGGGGTCCCATCGATCTTTTAATCGTCTTTTAATCCAAGCCAACTTCTATTTTGTCTATTGCTAGTTTGTAGACTTTGAACCTATTGTTTTTGAAGTTCAAAGTTTTATGACGCAATTGTCTATGAACAATTGGCCATCAATAAAACTAAGAAATCACCGATGTGTTAATAAAATACAAGAGAACCCCTTATTACGGGCTCTTCGACGTTGGAACGAAAGCCCTTGCGATATTTCAAGCTCGTTTCTAGGTGCAGCCAGGCGGATAGAAAAATAAAGCATAAAGTATAGAGAAACGCAATTACATCTAACTAGCTTCCGCCCGCGGCTTTGCGCGTCTAGAATTTTTCCTTATCGCCAAACGGGGAAGTTCTCAATTCGATTGAATGCTTTTTGGATAGATGTGACCTCATAACATTTTTACTGGATAAACCAATTTTGATGATTCTTTTAATATTCAAATACTAGTGCTTGTCTCGTGGTCTCGATGAATATGAGCGATATCTGACGACTGTTTTTGAGTTATGCAAACGACGCTTATTTTATGATTTCGATTACATTAATAATGTTTTCTTTTATTGACAATGTTTCAATTGCTTCAAACTTTCTATTTTACAATGTTTTTATTAAGATACATCGACGGCTAAATCAACATGGAATACTTTAAAAATACATCAGAGAACGTACAATTACATTGCCCTGTTATTTCTAACAAAAACTGTCGGACTTTTCATTGGTCCCGAAATTATTCTGTTTCGATTAAAAATGTGTTTTGTTATGGCTCTCCATCACCCGTCTGTTTGGGATAAACGCGATGCATTAATTTGATGCCGTAACACCGGACCAAATGTTTTGTTACACAGGAAAGACACGTACGGTATGGTAAGTAATACATTTGACTTTTAAATTATGTCAAAATCCGACTGTAAGAAAATACCTCTATAATAATTTTAAATGTTCGATACTTAAAAAAAAATACATTTCCCATTCGAAGCTTCCATCCATTACTGAAAGTCATCCCCATCCAAAAAATGAATCACTTAATTCCGGCTCTGGATCAGCAAGCACTGTAACAGTGTAAACGTGTAACAATCCAGTCCAGCATCCAGTATCCAATCCAGGGATGCTAGCGCCATCAACGTAAATCATCCTTAACACAGAAAGGTTTAATCTTTTTCATTGTCACTTCATAGCCAACATTGTCGTTTTCGTCACCTGATGATTTCCATAGACAAAAATAAAGACTCCTACCATTTAACTCCCGCGTTAGGGAACTTGGCTCTATAAATTTCTCTAGAACGCCAATAAATTCGTAAATTGTTCACAAAAATACTTGAACTTAGCCGGAAATCGTCGGATGGCGAAAATTTATTGATTTGTGGCCGGAGGCACAGAGTGCTGAATGGGGTAAAACGAATAAGGGATTTCGCATCGATAGGGTTCGGGGATTCCTTGCAAAACAAATGCGCACACCAACAAATAAACTTTGGACTTCGTGAAAGAAAATTTTGAAGTTTGGCAAAGGAAGGTCTCCCGCCAGGCTAGACGACATGCCTGAGGGGCGGCCGAGGCCCCAAGGGTATGTTCTTGGGGCGTTGTATACATGTATATGCGATGCGATGTATAAATCTTCGATAGTGCGATTCAGACTTCGGTGACGTGTGTGCGGTGTCGCCATAGAAGAAAATCCTGAACATGATTTTAAATACATAACCTCTGATACCGACCATGATCATGATTCGTAGATTTCACAACATAACTACCTTCTTGCTGATCACGTATTTCGTGTATAAAAATAATCGCTATAATTTTAATGTTCCTTTCATTTATTGCTTACTAACTGAAAACTATATCATAAATTATTTCCTTTCAGTGTAGATTAAACAACTGTTTCACATTACCTAAAATGTTTCCATAAACTTTATATTTCATTCCATATTAACAATACCTATTAATTTACAATTCATCACGATATTCTATAAATCAATACTGTTATTGTGACGCAATTAATAAAGATAATTAATTAATATCATTAATTGTCTTAAACGTGTCTGAAATATTTAATAAAGCGAGGGCAGGATAATTAAAACAGTATGTGGCGCAATAAAGTGCGTCGTTCTCGGAGAAATTATATTATGAGTGGCAGTAAGTGACCTCCGTGACTCCGTGTCACTCCAGATAATAGCAATAATGTGAGAATGTTCGTACGTTCCAGTACCCTAATTAGGATTTGTTCAGCGGTCTGTGGTCTCAGTGTGAGCAACAGTAAGTACTTTTAGCGGTCCCGTCGCTCCGAACTCGTGGACAATGTACTGATATACCGCGTTCCATTTATATTGTTCTACGCGTACCTACAACCTTGAACTAATTGGTATTGATGTTCTATTTCAAGTTCGTTAAGTTTTGGAGTAAATACGACAAATAGACAATAGATTTTCGCACAAGGATCTATCAAGGAAGTAGCGATTATATCAGCGTCGTAAAAAGTCAAGAATACTGGCCAACACCACGTTTATGAAGGGATAGGTCGGTTCCATTCTAGGACTTCCTAACTTACAAAAAAATATTAGTTTCACGATAATGTGGCGACACCGCACACACGTCACACGGTGACGTCACCGAAGCCTGAAACGCGCTAACGAAGGATTGTCGATCGCCGGCATATATACCACGCCTCGAGTACATTCACTCGGGGCCTCGGCCGCCCCCCAGGCATGTCATCTCGCCTGGCGGGAGATCTCCCTTTGCCAAAGTGGTGACCTTCGGACATGAACACGTCCCTTCAAGCACCGTTAGCCATTCAGGCTTCCCCTCCCACCTCACCTCACCGCTCACGCCCGACGGACTCACGCAGCGCGTCTCCCCGACACTCGCCAAGCTCGCCGGGGTCATCGCCGCGTATGGAGAAGACGCTTCCTGATCCCGGTCCGGCTGCCCTGACGACGACTCCACGGACGGCTGGAGTGCACCACTCGCCCTCCGCATTGGTCGTTTCACCCTCCCATCCCGACTCACCGTGGATAGAGGGCATCTTCGGGGCACAACATCAAGGGGTCACCAACGTCGAAGAGCACGCTGCAACATCGGTGTATCGACCTCCGGTCTGAGCAGGGGGGTGATGTGGCGACACCGCACACACGTCACACGGTGACGTCACCGAAGCCTGAAACGCGCTAACGAAGGATTGTCGATCGCCGGCATATATACCACGCCTCGAGTACATTCACTCGGGGCCTCGGCCGCCCCCCAGGCATGTCATCTCGCCTGGCGGGAGATCTCCCCTTTGCCAAAATAACATCCTAGCGATATTTCATTTACCGAAGAAAATGATAAATGAACGAATTAATTTTGTTTCATAGTGCCTTGTATTACGACTAACGATGCTTTATTGCAACTCATTATGTTACATAAAATAATAATAAAATAAAGAAGAAAAACCACAACTTTCTGTTCATGCGAACAAATACTACGCGCACCGCGCGGTTTCATCGTCCACCCTCTTTTTTTTTTTTATAAATAACCACTTGACCGTCGACAGTGGCACGGAACAGAAATCGCTCTTAATATTTTAATCATTTTTAAAGGTTGTACCTATGTGTGTTGCGAAATACAGTCTAAATTCAGTAATAACAGTCTTTTAATCAAGAATTCCAACATAAATTTTGGCGACCGTGATATACAATTGCGTGGATTCGCAATTTACGAACCTGCATCTATATCAATTGCGAAGACTGCATACTTTGAGCGGACATCTTGTGACATTACACGTGGAAGAAAAGGCAAAGGCGTTGAAGACAATTCAGGGTGACAGTGGATTGGGACCAAAAGGGAGGTTTGCTCGTTCCTTCTTTATCCTTTCCTATTTCCCATACATATTTCATACTTGTCGTTCAATAGCTACTCCGGTCAATAGTTATCACATAGATACCTAACCTACATATTTCATTTGTTTTACCAATTAAAACTACAACTTATAATACATACATACTTCATTATTTTTTTTATTTTATTTTCATTTTCTCATCGAGACAAACGCCTATTACTTTTGCAATTAAGTGCATTAACCGTTTATTGTTATACATAACTTAAATAAACAATATTATGATGTTATATCGTTTTTAGTCCCATTTCCGTTACAAAATACAATCGTAAAATAAGTTTTATTCTTATACTTATCTTCCGTTTTTTGTCATTGTTTAAAATATACCTTTCCCTTTCTGTATTAATAATTATACAACAACTATCCAAATATCTAAACAACCTTTAAAAAAGTCATTACATTTGTTTGAAATAATTTTATTAACGCATAAATTCCAGGGAGATAAAAGTGAGCTCGTTATCTATCGAGAGGAACGTCGCCGTCGCCGAGCCGTACGGCCGAGTACCTACCTGCCGCAGCTGGCCTATTGTTTTCGCGGATCACAGCTGGTTCTCCGCGTAAAGGTTTGGTGTTTACTCGCGTAAAGGTATTTATACACTTACATATTTAAATTTATTGCACTCATGGCTTTGACTGGCGCAGATGATAAAAATTTACTTGAACTAAAAGAACTTAAGGCTAAAAGATCGTCTATTAAAGGAAGGCTTACCACATTTGAAAAATATGTCACCGAATTGCAAGAATTATCTTCTATTAGTAAAATACAACATAATGAAATGAAAGCTAGATTAAAAAAGATAGAATTTATATTTGAAGAGTACGACACAATACAAACGTTAATAGAAATTAAGCAAGAAAATTTAGAAAATCAACAAGAAAGGGATAATACGGAAAATAGGTTTTATAGAACTATCGCTGCGGCACAAGAAATAATTGAAAGCTATAATATAGTAAATTGCGATGCACAAAGTTCATGTTCAAATACTACTGTACACAATTCTAGTTTTAAATTACCTCAAATTAGTATACCTAATTTTGATGGTGACATAACAAAATGGTTAGAATTTTATGATACCTACACTTCGATGATTCATAATAATGAATCAATCACAAGCATTAATAAGTATCAGTATTTAAAAAGTTCACTCTCTGGTGCTGCAGCATCGGTAATAGCTTCGTTAGAAATATCAAGCCGTAATTACGAAGTCGCATGGAAGTTGTTATGTGATCGCTACAATGATAAGCGTAAGCTAATGTGCACTCACCTTAAGTCGTTGTTTGAAGTCAACAGCATAGGCACGGAGGACTCGCTGCGTTACGTAGCTGATCATATAGCAAAACATTTACGAGCGTTGCATAATTTAAGGGAAAAAACAGATAATTGGGATACGATAATCATATTTTTATTTTCGGCAAAATTAGATGCTACAACTAATGTCAAATGGGAGGAGTATAAAAATTCTTTATCACACATGCCCAAGTTAGAACAATTTTATTTATTCTTACGTAACAGGGCGGACATCATCGAGGCTGCTGCGTCTAGCAGCTCCGAGAATGGTTCTAAGCAGCAGGAATCGCAGCAACAGTTGCATTACTTCAAGCGAATAAACAAACAACAAAAGTCATTTGTAGCTACTGCCAACGAACATACCAACAGGGCTGTTCAGAAGTGTTTGGTTTGTAGCGGTGATCATTACATTTTTTATTGTAAAAGTTTTTTATCAATGTCACCGGAGAACAGGTTTAACTTCATTGTCAAACGTAAACATTGCATAAACTGTCTCCGTAGCGGACATATGGCACCAGTGTGTAAATCTGGACCATGCAAAATTTGCAACAAAAAACACAATTCGTTATTACATTTTGACAAACCGATAACAGAAAATAAACAAGTGGTTTCGACTCCAATATCGCTGTCAACTTGTATTGCTAACCACGTACTTTTGTCAACAGCTATTGTTAATGTTTCTTGTGATTATAATAACAAGATTATTCAAGCACGCTGTCTGCTAGATTGCGGCAGCCAGTCGTCATTTATTAGCAAAAATTTAAAAAACAAGCTGTCAATACCAATGGAGCAAGTAAACTCTGTATGTATTACCGGAATCAATAGCATATCATTTGAAGCTTTACAGCGTTGTAAAATAACGGTGCAGTCACGTTTAAATAAATATAACACAACAATCAATGCATTTATTTTAGACGAAATTACATGTTCTCTTCCCAGCGGAGAAGTAGATATTTCTAGTATTAATTTACCCGAAAATATAACACTTGCAGATCAATCATATCACATACCTGCTAAAATAGATATTTTGTTAGGAGCTGATGTGTTCTGGGAGATATTGTGTCAGGAACAAATAAAGTTAGGTAATAATTTGCCTATATTACAAAACACAAAGCTTGGTTGGGTTATATCCGGCCCGGTTATGTGTTGTACAAATGATGCTCAAACAAAGCTTGTTTGTAATTTCAGTCAAGAGATTCGAATGCAGTTAAATAAGTTTTGGGAACTTGAAGAGATCCCTAAGAAGCCTGTCATCTCTCCAGAGGAAGAAGCGTGTGAGCAACATTTTGTACAACACACACGGCGGCTACCGGACGGTTCATTTTGTGTCACGCTCCCTCTGAAAATGGAACCTGAACATTTAGGAGATTCTTATATCATAGCGCGTAAAAGGTTTGCCTCATTGGAACGACGGTTTCAGAGACAACCTGAAATTAAATCACAGTACCATGAATTTATAGATGAATATGAAGCTCTCGGTCACTCCTCACGGGTACCAAGACCCAAAAATGCGGTGTTCTTGCCACATCACCCTGTGCTGAAGGTACAAAGTGAAAGCACTAAGTGTCGAGTTGTTTTCGATGGCTCCTGTAAAACGTCTTCAGGTCTCTCACTCAATGACATCATGATGGTGGGGCCTCATATACAAGATGATATATTTTCTATTTTGATTAGAATGAGACAACATACATACATTTTTACGGGTGACATTGAGAAGATGTATAGACAAATTTTCATCGAACCAAGTCAGAGGCATCTTCAAACAATTTTATGGCGTAATAATGACAGTGATCCCATAACTTATATGCAACTTAACACTGTAACTTATGGTACCTCATCCGCGCCGTTTCTAAGCACTAGGTGCGTGGTGCAATTAGGCTTAGAGTGTGACAGTAGTTTAATTAAAGAAATTATTTTACATGATTTTGATATAGATGACATAATCACAGGAACTAAAGATGAGTTAGAGTTAATTTCTATTTACAAAAACATATCGACGGCAGCAAAGAACACAAAGACATCTGCAATTTTGCCAAAATCGTTTTTTTGCATAATTCAACACATAATTCTTTGTTTTATCTTGTGATATTTTTTTTTCTCGAAAAATGTAGTTTTTTTCACCAATTTTTCAACGTACAAAAAGACATCTGCACTACTTATTTAAAATTCGACAAAGTACAAACGGACATATACTATTTGTCCTTGTGTGCGTCGCGCAATACGGCGGGCCAGCTGTCCTTACGAAAATAACCTGCGAAGTCTCGAGGCTCTTCAGCAAGAAAAATGTCTGATGATGACTGCTTGCAATTGGAATAATAAAATAATTGAAAATTGAATCCGGAAGTGACATTCAACCAAGCCACAAATGTAAAAAATATTTATACCTTTTTTTTCTATCTTTGTTGGTGTGTTTGTTACCCCATAACTTCGTGTTGGGTAAACCGATTTTGATGATTCTTTATTTCTTTGAAAGCTGGTGCTTTGAGTGTGGTTCCATACAAATTTGAGCGACATCTGATGAGTAATTTTGAATTTACTTGAATAATGTGTAAGGATGTTTAGTAGTGTGTATTTATGGTTTTTTCCTAATAACTTTTTATTGAGTGTTCAGATTTTAATGATTCTCTTTTTACTTGAAAACTGGTATTTGCATTGTAGTCTCATATAAGTTTGAGCGCCATCTGACCAATAGTTTTTGAATTATCCTTAATAATTTTTATGTTTGTATGTTACCTCATATCTTACTACTTAGAGTTCCGATTTTAATCATTCTTCTTTTAATCGAAAGTCGGAGCTTTAGGTTAGGTCCCGTAAAAATTTGAGTTCCGTAAGAATAGTAGTTTTTGAGATTCTTATGATATGGAGGTAGAAATAGGTAGTAAGGGAAAATATCGAAGAGTAACTATAACGATTCGTAGTTATTTTCTCTGAAACTATACTTTTTATTACTTTATATTACAAATATAATTATTAAAAAGAATCATAAAACTTTTTTTTTTTAATTAGACACCTTAAAACTCAAAATCGTTTAGGTATATCTGCAATTACCCAATAGCTTCAACTTAAGAATGCCGAAGTAATATGAGACAACTGCAGTATTTTAATGACAATCATAATTATATTTGTTTTTTTGATGAAATTGGTTATTTATGATCAATAACAATAAAATTCAATCATTAAATTAATAAAATAGTAAAAGAATAAATAATTATCGGGTCCCAAGTAGAAACGAATATATGGTAGTTGACTCAATTTGCTTGTTTTCTTGATCCAAGTAGAAAAAGACATCTAGCGTATTTTTAAAAATAAAAGAATTATTGGTAATTTACCTATACCAAATAATAGTTAATATTGTAATAATTAACTATTCCAAAATTGATGAAGATATCTTTGTAATTGTTGAAGTTATACAATTTTTGCACTAAAAACGCTCTCCTGAAAACTAACGTTTTTGTAGATGACCGTTTGTTCTTTGCTGCCGTCGATATCTAATCAATTAAAATCAGCAAATTTTAATTTACGTAAGGTTAAAAGTAATTCTGACACTTTATTAAATTATGTTACAAACGAACACGAATATGAAAACACAAATAACCAAGAAACATTAAAAATTTCATCTATGACTAATACATTGGGTATAGAATGGAATCCTAATACAGATTGCATATTGGTCTCAGTGGCTAAATCAATAAATAAATATGAAAATTGTAATAATTTTACTAAGCGAATAGTTTTATCAGTTTCATCGACAATATTTGATCCCTTAGGGTTAATAAGCGTGTGTGTCATAACTTGTAAGATTATCCTACAACAATTGTTCTTGCTTAAGATAGACTGGGATGATCAGATACCTGAGGAGAGTGCTCAATTATGGCTAAGATTCATTCAAAACTTAAAGCATATTCAGCATTTGTCAATTCCACGTCATGCGATGTGTTGTAATGCAATAAAAATTGATTTACATACCTTTTCAGATGCGTCGCTAAAGGCTTACGCCGCTTGCGTTTATATTAGATCCAGTGACTCACTGGGCCATACTAGGGTTCACCTGTTATGTGCCAAATCAAAAGTTGCCCCCCTGCGAACCGAAAGTGTACCAAGGCTCGAACTTTTAGGGGTAGTCTTAGCCGGACGCCTATCTAAAAAGGTGACAAATTCATTACGATGTTCAGTAAATGAAACAATTTTTTGGTGCGACTCAAACGTAGTCCTCGGCTGGCTAAAAATTCCTCCACACAAGTTGAGTACATTTGTGTCACATCGTGTTTCTGAGGTGAATGAATTGTGTGCAAATGCTAAATGGATGTACGTACCTTCATCGCTGAACCCAGCAGATCTCGCGTCACGTGGTGTTTTTCCCGAGGAGGTTCTAAACCTGTCGTTGTGGTGGGAAGGGCCTACATACCTTAAATACGCAGAAAATAAATGGCCAGATCAGCAAGTAAGAAACACAAATATAAGCTTACCTGAAATAAAAGTAAAAGTTTGTAATATTAATATGTCACACATTTCAATAATTGACTTCAAGCGTTATTCAAGTTTTCTAAAACTTCGTCGTATATTTGCGCACATATACAGATTTCTTAATAATTGTAGAAATAAGGTAAAACAATCAGGATCTTTAACTGTAGAAGAATTACAACGTTCAGAACTGAAATTAGCTCAAATTGCACAACACGAAAGTTTTGCAATGTATAAAAATAATTTTAAAAACTTACCTTCATTGCACTGCTTGACTCCGTTTGTAGGTAGTGAGGGAATCATTCGCGTTGGTGGCAGGTTACATAATTCCGATTATGACTTCGACAAACGACATCCAATTTTGTTGGATGGTAAACATTATTATACGGAGTTGATAATGAAACATTTTCATAATAAACTAATGCACGCAGGACCGCAGCTACTTCTCTCAGTCGTCAGGGAGCAGTACTGGCCTATAAATGGTAGAAGTTTAGCCAAAAAAGTGTATAAAAATTGTATTACATGCAAGCGACTGAAAGGAGCAGTTGCAACCCAAATAATGGGAAATTTACCACAACAAAGATTATCTCCGGGGTTTCCTTTTGAAATTACCGGGGTTGACTATGCAGGGCCTTTTTTAGTTATCAATAAAAAGGGACGCGGCGCCAGGCTTGTAAAATGTTATCTGTGTGTATTCATATGTTTTAAGGTAAAAGCAGTTCACTTGGAAGTCGTAAGTGACTTGACCACAGAATCATTTATATTGGCCTTGCGACGTTTTATGTCTCGACGTGGTAAGCCACGCCAAATATTTTGTGACAATGGCACCAATTTCGTTGGGGCGAACAGGGAAATTGCTGCACTTGTCAAGAATTGTTCAAAAACCTTGCCAGAATTAGCCAATGAGGGCATTGAATTTAAATTCTCGCCTGTGTATTCCCCACATTTTGGGGGCCTTTACGAAGCAGCTGTGAAATCCGCTAAATTTCATTTAAAAAGAGTTGTAGGCAATGCTCACTTTACCTTCGAAGAGCTCACAACATTATTTTGTCAAATTGAAGCTATTTTAAACTCAAGACCACTAATTCCTTTGTCCTCTGACCCCAATGACCTTTGTCCATTAACCCCAGGGCACTTCCTTATTGGCCGACCACTCACATCGTTACCTGCCCCTGATCTCCAAGAAGTTAATCCGCATCGTCTTCACAGATACGCCCGCATAGAACAAGCTAGACAACAACTATGGCACAGATGGAGTCGAGAGTACATTTGCGAATTACAACAGAAAACTAAATGGAGAAACCAAAAACCAGACATCAAGGAAAATCAATTGGTACTTATTCGAGATGAGAGCAGCCCTCCAATGAAATGGCCCATGGGAAGGATTGTTCGCACATATCCTGGATCAGATGGTTCCTGCAGAGTGGCCGATATAAGGACAAGCAAGGGCATCGTCAGGCGAGCAATAAATAAAATTTGTCCTCTTATAGATTAAGAATAACAGAATTTTCTACTGAATCATTGGATGCAACTTTATTGGAATCAACTACAACTCCATTCTAGTTATCATTTTATGCAAAATTGTTACGCATGTAGTATAAGGCATGGATGTAGAAGGCAAGGGATAAGGAGACACTACTTTCAAGGAGGCGGAGATTGTTCATGCGAACAAATACTACGCGCACCGCGCGGTTTCATCGTCCACCCTCTTTTTTTTTTTTTATAAATAACCACTTGACCGTCGACAGTGGCACGGAACAGAAATCGCTCTTAATATTTTAATCATTTTTAAAGGTTGTACCTATGTGTGTTGCGAAATACAGTCTAAATTCAGTAATAACAGTCTTTTAATCAAGAATTCCAACACTTTCCCTTCAGAGAATCCCTACAAAAGATAAAATGTGGCGGCCATAGCAGTAACTCACTGGGACCGATATGATACATTAAGCAGAAAGAATTCCACCATAAGGATTCAGGGTTGTAATATTACCATATTTATGCGTAATCAATAAAGGAATATACTACTAACGGTTGATTTATTTTTATACGAAAAAAGGAAGGGATTCCTTTGAAGTACTGAATTTGAATGGGAATTGGCGACGCTTTATGTAACAAAACCCCGTTTTATATCTCGTATTTCGTTTTATTCGGTTATATCCGCCACCACAAATTTAAGGATGTCCAAAGGAATCTTGATATAATGATTATAATTATTTTTAATTCAATATTAAGGTTTCCTTAATTTGAGGTTTACAAAAATACTTATTATTTCCAACGACACTGCTGTTTATGTAACTTTGAATAAAATTATAACCTACTTCTGCCATACAATAAAATATTGTAATTAATTTTAATGACTCAATATTGTAAATAATTTTAATGAATCAAGTACAGATCAAGTATAATCAAGTACAGAAGGGAAAGCAGTGTGGTGTGCAATTTTGGACCTTTTAGTTATGATGTGAGGCTCATGACCTCTGGTGGATCAAAAATGGTTTGTATAAAAAAATTGGTTGCCTGTAAAGTCGGTATACGGGCGAAAGTTTTACGTGACAACGACTTTGAGTGGTAAAATAATTTTAATGTGAATATTCATTCGTATAGTAGGAAGAAGGATGAAATAATAGTAACAATTTAAAACATTTATTTATACAAAGAATTATATTTAAAACATTGTAACACCATCCGCCATCTAGCGCTGCTAACCGTTAGACCATTAACCATTAGTCACAACTAAGTGAGGTAACAAACGAGATTACTCTACTTCTCCAGAGATGGCGCTGTACCATTTTCTGAAACACGCCAACGTGTGTACGCCGTAGCTACCATAAGTATAATGTTAAGGAGGAAGGGACGCGTGCCTTTCACTTTTTATGTTTGTCTCTCTCGCTCTTAGGCGGGCTAACCATGCCCGAGTGGAAGGGACGCGTGCCTCTCACTCGCTCTCATTGTAAGCGCATAACGTGAGCGGAGCTACTAACGCAGTTTCTTGAAGTGCCACCCGGCAAACCAATTTATAAGACGTTGTCACGTCAAAATGATTTGATCAATGTTACTTGCTTTGTAAATGAGTACCTACCTACGTCAATGTATGAGCATTCATTACATACCGGAAAACAGAATGTGACTAATACCGGTGAAAGAGAGGCTATATGCAGCACTTTTTCACCACATTTACCGCTGTGTTGTGCAGCTTTGAGTGACCTAATTGAGCGACTATTGATTTCCTTTATTTTTCCGAGCAATTCAGAGCTACTAATTAAAGACAGATTTCTAAATCGAAGGAAAAAGGAGCACACACTCACACTAAGTATAGTTAAACGAACTATCCATGACTACACCATGGGATAGATTAAAAGAAGTAGAAGTTTTTGAAGATTGTATTTTACCACTTTGTAAGCATGATACTGGTTGTAACACATTAATGGCAGCTCGGTTCCTCCTTAGTATCGAGGAGGCCTAGAACATACTTCACCTTACTATAGTTGGGATTGGTGAAGGAGCGTTATAATATCTGTGTCAAATTACAACTTCTCGGTCTCGGAACAATGCCACGAGCGGTCGCATAGCAGTACTATTTCGATGAATTCCTTGTCTACGGAACTCTAATAATCTACGTAGGCTACGAAGCACATTGGGCCTTCTTCGCATAATGGATAAAAGAACAATATTATTGATAGCCGTGGACAATTGGACATTCCATCCTGTTACCATAACACAATAACAGCAGTCGCAGCTCTCATTACAGGCCGGTATTGGCGTGCACGGTGGCCGCCGCATTATTTATCGGCTCCGCTCGACGCGGCCCATGCATTATTCATAGCTTCCGCCACCACTCGCGGTCGTTTTAATTGTTGAAAAGAGCTCAACTTAGCCGCTATCGAGCGCTCTCACAACAAAAACAAAAATTTTAACTTCTCATGCACTAGTCATTCAATGTAAAAGTTACGTTTTTTTATTTTTGTTTGGGTATTTGTAATTTTTGATATGCGCGAGGCAGAATCAATCATAGAAGCACTTTGCAGTCCACGTGATCGACAACGTTAAATAGCAGCTAGTGGCAAAAATCACTAGAGCGTTTCCGTGCTTCGGAGTGCATCGTCATCACACATCCAACATTGTTAACTTGGGTACACCACGAGTAAGGAATTGGCTTCAAACCAAGATTAATTAAACAATAGGGCCCTTTATACCTCATTGGATGCTTGAATTAGGTCTTTACTATGACTTATTAAAATGTGTATATCGTATCTTTAAACTACTCTAACTATCATTTATTTAATTTGAGAACAGTAGATAAAACATCGGCAAAATAGTAACGCATGATAATAGGATAATGGGATATCCATAAAGCACTAATATATACTCGGGGAAGGAAAATAACCCGTGCACTGCAACCAGATGGAAGCAATGTGCTCATATGTATTCCGGCCCGGTGAGCACTGCGCACGACGCTTCCTTAGGGATAAACCACACTCGTTCGGCTCCGCACGATTTGCCGACTGAAAACTTTTTTATTATTGATATAAAAGCCCACATGCTCCGGCCAGAAGTCTTTGATCGATTGAGACTTTACCAGTTCCATATTGTATGTATATAAAACGGAAGGATACTCGCTTACTCACTTTTTCTTTGACTCTTTCAGACTCGCTTACTCGAAAACATCTTGTTTACGAAAATAAAAGCAAAAAGTTTGTGTTTAGGAAACATTAGTTAAGAATTAATGTTAGATAAGTACGTATACCATACATTATATAAAGAGGAGTTAACATAAATTTAAAATTAAATTCACCCATCAACTATTTTATAAATTTTTCTTAGGTTTACCAGAGGACCAATATATTGAATTAGTATCGGCCATCACAAGATTGCCTGGGCACAATTGTTGCCCCAAGGGCTGAGATAAAACTCATTGCAAGAATTTAGCTCTAGAACCCTCCGTCTGCGGTACAATTGTTGCTCGAAAGTCGAATGAGCCCTACTACTTCCGCCACGATACCTACAATACAAAAACAACCTACAATACAAACAATACACGTCCACACATACATACATTTGTACGTTATAAAAAGAAGCCCTGACTAACTAACAGACATCAACGCGCAGCTCGATGTTTAGAACACGGATGTTACATGGATGTACCGAATATGCATTTTATTCATGTATTTTCGTTCATTAAGGCATTGTTGCTGACAGCCACACCAACATCCAGGATACATTTTTCATCTCGGCAAATACATTAAGTAATTCCCGCAGAATGCGACATATTATAAAAGTGCTACGAGTATAAGAGATTAACAAATAAAGTTTCTACTACTTCCTATTGGAATAAATGAATATGCTTTTAAATCCCAGATTTGCAGGACAATTTGAATATTTGTTTTTTCTAGTAGTTTCAAAGCAAATGGCGAGCAATTCGAGATTGAAACGCTCCATTTAAATAAGTAGGGTCCCTGCCGGCCGTGTCGGAGGAAATAGGAGACGTTCAGTACACATGCCCTACTCGTAAAATTCGACAACGCGCTAGACATGATTATGATAATAAAATACATGTCCTCGACAAATTGAATTATAGCGTCTCCAAGGCTGCGACCCGCGTGCTGCTGATTCTATTACAGAATGATCGAGTCGAACGACTCCTTAAATATCACTTTAGCCACATTCGCTGTGGCTGGGGTGTAGCTGACAGTAATCTATATATAAACGTCGGTGCGTCTTAGTGAGCGTGGCCTGATTAACTTTATACTTCAAATAATGTTTAATTAAACATTTTCGTACACAATAGGTACCTACTTATCGGTTAAAAGCTATGTCTGAAAAGTTGTTTGATAGTCGAGTACCCAATTAACTTGGATATTTTTAACTTTAGAAATAAAATATTTATATCCTACAATATTAAGCTAAAACAAATAGGCCATACTTACTCGTGCACTTTACCGTCTAGACTGGGTATATCGTAGTCAAGCATTACTGTGTACTTAGAAAAACAATATCGAAGATCAAAGTATACAAAGCTAACTAATATAAACATTAGTATTAATATAAAATATTTCCAGTACTAAATAGCTTTTGTCCCAATTTTTTCCGTTTTACAGCACATAAAGAGACATAGCCGGCGCTCGGGACGCGAACGTACCGGGCCGATCGAATCTCCAAATGAAATCAGAAAATAATTTTAACACGTCGTTCCGAGACTCGAGACGCGCCTCGTATTGTTTCTTCGGCACGTCTGACCACGTGACCTGTCTGCCGATGTCTGAAAGCAATACTCTGCAGATTCGCTCGTATTTTCCCCAATTATAATTTATAGCGCGTGGTACTAAGGTTATTCTTTCTACAGCGGGCAACCCCGTTTAGTTGCCCGTTTTGCCGCTAGGCTGTAATGGCGCGAGTGTGCATGCAACGCCGCAAGATCAGTACACGAACGACTCCCGCGGCTCGCGTATACCTAAGTTCTCTTTCCGTTCGCGTCATAAGTTTAATAAGGGTTCTTATGTTGTTTTCTGTAAAACGTTGTGTGTATTACAATAAACAAGTGTCATACAACACGTTTTTATGTTCTTCGCCCTGAAATAGTACTTCTGAGCACTATAACTGGCAGCCCAACGTGTGTAGGTACTGGCTTGCAGTGTTTGTGTCGTGATCCCGATCCACACAGCAAGTTGTTACGGGGACTTCGAATTCATGGTGGCGTTGTTACGCGGTAAACCATCGAGTGGCTTAAAACCGATAAACAATGCCGAGAACACGAAGAATGTCGGACGAAGACAACTCGAACAATCATGGCGCCGACGCCGCCGCGGTAAATAATATTACGCTGTCGCAAGAAACACTTACAAGCTTGCTAACAACTTTACAGCAGACCCAAAATGAGTTTTGCCAGCAATTAATTCGTGAGGTACGCTCATCTACGCCACAAGTTAATGTATCGGAATACCTATCGGGCTCAACACATTCGACGAATGGAAACTTCGCGAAGTGTTTGTCGCGTTACGGCGGTCGCCCGGAGGAGTCTCTCGAAAACTTCGTGGATGCGGTTATAACCTACAAGGAGTGCGTAAACGTATCGGACGAAAACGCCCTACGTGGGTTTTCTATGCTGCTAGAAGGACCCGCCGCAGTCTGGTGGCAAGGGGTCAAGAGGTCAACTGCTTCGTGGGCAGAGGCGCTCACGAAAATTAAAAGTGCCTTCGGGGACCACGATCCTCCCTTTCGTATATATAGGAAGTTGTTTAATTTATCACAAGAACAGGAACACACTGACCTATTCATCGCGAAAGTACGCGTTTTGTTGGCTAAGTTGCCTAAGGAAGACTTATCAGAGAAAGTCCAGTTAGATATGGCGTTCGGACTTCTAAGTCCCCGCATAAGAAAACGAGTCCAAAGAGATAGCTTCGACAGCTTCGACATGCTAATGCATAAGTGCCGTGCCATCGAAGACTCGTTAAAAGAATCCGATAAGAAACCGAGTAGGCAGTCAACATCGAGCTCACTTACAGCGGCCCCGGTGAAGTCGTCATTGTCGTCAAACATTCCCGCCGATCCTACGAATTCCGCCGAGAGGAACATCGAGAGTATCGGTTCGAAAAGAAAGTTCTGTGTCTATTGTAAGCGATCCGGTCACGATAAGGATATGTGTGAAAAGCTTAATAATAATAATAATAAGTCGAGTGGTGAAAAAAGTGAAATTAAGTGTTACGGTTGTGGTGCCGCGAATGTTACGAAGTCAAAGTGTAAAAACTGTCAGGACTCGTTTTATTCTATGAACATTAAGAATAGTCGTAATATTCGTAATTTTAATTTTTGTAAACAAAAATTAGGTACTTCTAAGAACTGTGACAGAGCGGCAACGTCGCATTCGCCTCGCCCGGCGATTCCCGCCGCGCTCGCGTTTCGTTCGAGTTCGCGCGCTGTTGGCGCTGCGCAGCCGTTAGCTAACCCTCGCGTGCGTGAGGTGTTTGTAAAAGGTAACCCTACGCATGCCGTAGGGGTTTTATGTAATAATTGTTTATCGAATTCTTGTAGTTGCAATAATCGTGTTAATGTTAATAATACTATTGTTGGTACTAATTATAATTGTGTTTATGCTAATAAATGTGACGCGCCCTTTCGACGCCCCGTGTTAAATGTAAGAATTTTAGGGAGAAGTGGCACTGCTCTGGTGGACTCAGCTGCTAAAAGCTGTGTTGCAGGACACACGCTCTACGCTCTCCTACTTAGGTCAGGACAGGAATTAGTGCCGTCCACACAAATTGTTAAATTAGCTGACGGCGTTAGTAGAGAAATGGAGGTTCTTACCACGGAGGTGTCGGTGACTCTCGCACAAAAAACACAATTAGTAAAGTTTATTATTTTTCCTGATTCAAGTAATAACGAAAGTTTATTGGGCATAGATTTTCTTACAAAATTCAATCTTGTTTTTAATTTCGGTAATAATACATGGCACTTTGCAGAAAATAGTAAACAAAAATTTGAATTACAGTTTGAAAGGATGTCACCTATACCTTCATGCGCTTCTTTGGAGGTGCTAAGGGATGACGAGGCGACTTCACTTACTGATCACCAACGTGAGATTCTTGCCCAACTTCTCGTAGAACATCAGGATATTTTTGAACCAGGGGGAGAGGCGACGCCGTTCGCTGAACACATTATAGATACCGGTGATCACCCTCCCATTGCTGTTCCGCCTTACAGGTTGACGCCGGCCAAGAAGGAGCTCATGCGGATAGAACTTGATAAGATGTTAGCTGATGATATCGTAGAAGAGTGCGAGTCGGCTTGGGGTTCTCCAGCGCTTCTTGTGCCTAAGGCGAACGGTAAAGTTCGTTTCTGTGTGGATTATAGAAAGCTCAACGCGGTTACTAAGACCGACGTCTATCCCATGCCCTTGATAGACGAGCTTATTCAGTCGACTAAGAGGAATTGTTATATGAGTACTCTCGATATGCGTAGTGGTTTTTGGCAGGTTTCTGTGCGTGAGAAGGATAGGGATAAGACCGCGTTTTTGACGCCATTTGGAACTTATCGCTTTAAGCGTATGCCCTTCGGGTTAAAGAACGCGCCTTCGACTTTCCAGCGTCTTATCGACCGACTTCGCTCAGGTGCGTCGCTGAAGAACGTCACATTACTTGCCTATCAAGATGATTTGTTGCTTATATCACAGGGTAGCTTTGAGCAGCATATTTCGGATCTGCGAGCGGTATTCGATAGATTACGTCTGTTTAAGCTCCGCGCAAACAGGGACAAATGTGTCTTTGCACGTGATGAGGTGAAATACCTCGGTCATGTTATCACACAGGCTGGTGTGTCGCCTGATGATAACAAAGTTCGTGCAGTTTTGGAAATGAAGACACCTTCGTCTTTGCGTCATCTTCGTACCTTTTTGCAGACCTGCTCCTGGTTTCGTAAATTTATTCCGCGTTTTTCTGCTATTGATGAGCCTTTAACACGGTTACTTAAAAAGAATCAGCCGTGGTCATGGGGTGCAGACCAGGCTAGTGCCTTTGAAGAGCTGAAGCAGCGTCTTTCATCAGCACCGATTCTTATCCAAGCGGATTATAGTAAGCCGTTTATTTTAAGGACGGACGCTAGCAATTATGCTTTAGGTGCGGTGTTGTTACAGGGTGAGGGTAACGACGAGCGTCCAATCGAATACGCCAGCCGCCTTCTTATCCCTGCCGAGAAGAATTACAGCACCACTGAGCGCGAAGCGCTTGCAGTCGTGTGGGCTGTAGAACGTTTCAGAGGTTATATTGAGGGTCATGAGGTTATAGTTGGTAGTGATCATCAACCTTTAAAATGGCTACTTACCTTAAAATCACCGTCGGGTAGATTGGTTAGATGGGCACTCAAGCTGCAATGCTTCAATCTTAAGTTTCAGTATACACCTGGGAAAGCCAATGTCATCGCTGATACGCTCAGCCGTCCCACCTGTGAAGAAGGTAATAAGGATGAGTGTGGAGTATGCTCTGTAATAATAGACTTACCTGCTAGGAGTCCCGCTGATCTCCGGCGCGCACAGCTCGATGACCTGGAACTGGAAAAGATTATTAGTGATCTTGAAGATACGTCAGACGCTGACTCCATAGGTGCAAAACGATGGTCTGAAAGAGGTTACTTTTTACAGCAAGGCGTCTTGTATCGGTACAACCCAGATGTCGACACTGAGGAGCCGCAGTTGGTAGTCCCAGAGTCTCTTCGCCCTAGTATTCTAAAGGAATGTCACGATTCTGATATAGCTGGACATCATGGAGTCGATAGGACATATAGTAGGGTGTCCCAAGGTTTTTATTTTCCTGGTATGCGTAGAGCCATTGCTGATTATGTCAAAACATGTGCCACCTGTCAGCGGTACAAAGCTTCGAACAAGAAGCCTTCCGGATTTTTACAGACTCCTGTACTTAATCAGAGGGGTGAAGTTTTGGCAATAGACTTGTTCGGTCCACTCCCGCGAGGGGAAAATGGGGAAAAATGGATTTTGCTGGTGGAAGACACAGCAACCCGCTGGATCGAACTGTTTGCTCTCAAAGAAGCAACGTCAGAGGCATGTGCTCGCACGCTGATTGAGGAATATTTCCTTCGTTATGGTCTTCCTAGACGCATTGTGTCAGACAATGGCGTTCAATTTGTTTCTGCTGTCATGCAGCAGTGCATGTTTGTTTTAAATATTACTCAAGAGTTGTTACCTCTATATCATCCTTCAGCTAACCCAGCTGAACGTAAAAATAGGGATCTAAAGTTTCAGTTGTCTCGTCTAGTAGACTCGGATCATGGTTCTTGGCCTCAGCATCTTCCGTCTATAAGGTTCGCTATGAATTCGGCGGTCTGTGAAACCACCGGCGCATCTCCAGCCTACCTTAATTTAGCTAGAGAGCTTCGTTCGCCACTGGACGTACAACATGATATCAGGTCAATTCTTAGTAAGGATAATTTCGTGCCACAAATTACCCCTTATTTGAAAAAGTTTGTGGATTCCTTCATTTCGGTCAGGGAAAGGGTCGAATCGCAGCAAGATCGACGCAAGGAATGTGCCGATAAATCGAAGATGCCTGCTGAAGTCTTCGAGGTTGGAGATCAGGTGCTCTTAAAGACACATGTCCTCAGTAGTGCGTCAAAGAATATAACGTCCAAGTTTGTTCCAAAAAGGGATGGTCCTTACGTTATCGCAAAAAGAGCTAGCCCTACGTCGTATTTCATTGCTAACGTCGGTACCCCTGAGGAGATTTTGGGCAAGTTTCACGTATCGGAGCTTACACGTTTTCATAGCAGAGATAGTTCGCCTCCGCCTCCCATTGTTCCTAAACGCCGAAGAGGACGTCCTCGTAAACATGTTTGTCCTGTATGTTCTGTGTGTGTTAATGCGAGTTCATGAGCGAGGGCGTTCTCACAAACTCGAGGGGGAGTGTATAGCGCGTGGTACTAAGGTTATTCTTTCTACAGCGGGCAACCCCGTTTAGTTGCCCGTTTTGCCGCTAGGCTGTAATGGCGCGAGTGTGCATGCAACGCCGCAAGATCAGTACACGAACGACTCCCGCGGCTCGCGTATACCTAAGTTCTCTTTCCGTTCGCGTCATAAGTTTAATAAGGGTTCTTATGTTGTTTTCTGTAAAACGTTGTGTGTATTACAATAAACAAGTGTCATACAACACGTTTTTATGTTCTTCGCCCTGAAATAGTACTTCTGAGCACTATAAATTGGTTAATCAAAAAATTTTCCCATTTTGAGTGTAAGTAGATTTTAGATTAGATAAATGATATCACGATATCCCTTCTGAAAAACAAAGCAATTTATTTTACGAATTCAATTAGTCATTTGATTCTTGTTCATCTGTGGTGATGTTAGGTAAGCTATGTACTCAATAGAATATAAGTGATTGAGTTTCTATTAAAGATCAGTCTATATCCAGCATTCGGTTGTTTCATTACTCTCCCTAATAGGCCAACCTCACATGGCGACCCTGCCATGCGCGAGTGTTCGGGCATCGTGTAGCGCTCCATATATGGACAAGTTATTCTAAACAAACTTCGCGATGTGCTCTCTAAGTAATTTTATTCGGGACTATATTATAACTGTGATATCACGTATTACATTTTGTTACTAATAGGCCAACCTCACACATCAATCATCAATCATTGAACATAACCAAGCGGAAAATCAGTCGTGCAACCTAACCTAACCAGACTACCTACTTCGGGACTGCAAATTTTATGTCGTTCGACAGATACCTACCTAGCTTGAAATGCTGCGTTTATTGGCAACATGAATTGGTCAACAATAAGTTGAAAACAGGTTGGGATGCGAAACGACTCGACATATAAACCCACACTCCAATATATTCCGTTATTTCTGGTTTTATAATACTTATGTAACTTATTTCAATTACTCTCTAATCTTTTAATATTTGGGAATCGTTCAAACTGTCTCTGCTTAATGGAAATAAACTGATCGAGTGTAGCACAGCGGTTGATGTGTAGGACCCGCCCTACAATAGACATACTATTTATATAACCATTGTCATCATACCCGAACTGAAGTCGAACAACATCAATGTTCCCACTTCAAACAGACTTTTTTGTGACTTGTAATTTGAAGATGAAAAGCCACCTGACTCTCCGCCGTTAACCAACGAATTTGATATCTCTGTCTCTACGACTTCTCTGTAATTTAAAATCGCAGTGGTATCAGGCTCGATAAACGAAACTGCTCAAATGAAATATGTTCTAGAACTTTATTAGGTTTCTTTTTATTTTCCCTGCAGGTAAAGGGATATCTTTGGCGTCTGCTCTCTTCCCCCGCAGAAAAACAACGAAGAAAAATGACGTGAAAGGTTTTATTCTCGTAAAATATCAGAACTGAAGGCGATCGGAAGCCGGTCTGCAAAGAAATCTATTTATTCAGTACGTCTGACGCTGCTCGGAGGGAGGTAAACGGATTGTTAGTTTCCGTAGTAAGTTACATTACAATGCAATGTTGGTAGTTTACGACAGTTTAAACTGAACTAAACTGGTGGTAAATGGTCACCGTCGCGTCGCCAGCAATGACAATAAACTTCAGTGACGCGTTGACGGCCACGAAAGAAGGAAAAAAAGAAAAGGAAGTATTGTTCACAAGGTGAACGCTGAAAACGAAATTCGTTTTAGTTATAATTTAAGTACTGTCAACTAGGCATTAAGACGAGATAATCTCTTATATTATTTACAACGAACGCTTATAGTATGCTGTAATAAATAACAGTATCGATAACATTATACCTACATGCGATACCTTACATTTACGTCTTAAATAAACGTTTGTTCTCGGATTTCCAGTTTCAATGCCCCAAGATAATTTACTTTACTAAAGCACTAACGTTGAATGTCTTGAGCCGGAGCCCAGATCCCCGGCTCGCAAACGGAATATAAAACTAGTTACATTCAGGATTGTACAGCGGAATGAGTAATTGGTATTTATCGGCAGCACTAACGAATTTCTTTTTTAAGTGATACTACGAAAAATGCATTTATTTCTAGGATTGAAATATGAAAAAATTGTTTCACGTTATTAAACGTTTTATTTAATCACATTTTAGTTGAAAATTACAAAATGTTTTTAAGTTGATGCAAAATTAGAGTTGGTAGCACATTGTTAGAGATTTGGAGGCATAAATTATGTCAGAAAATAATGAAACTTCATTGCTATAAATCGAAATTACATTTCAAAGATTCGATAAAAACAGGAGGTTAAGAAAACATATTATTTTACACTACACGATAGTAAACCAAAGGGTCTATAAAAATAAAATAACTGCTTGTTTACACACTATGATATGGATAACACAAATAACAATCAATAACACCTACGACCCAAGAAGAAACGTTAACAGTCACATAAATCTCTCCCTCGACCGGGAATTGAACCCAGGATCCCTAGCTACCTTCGAAGATCACCACCAACTAACATACGGCAACTCCACTCTCTCAGTCACAACTATGCTGATTACTCGGTGAAAATTTCCACCCATACCTTGCCGACATGCGCTTAACATACTAACAATATATAATAACGCCGGGACCTCCACAGAATTCCTATTTGACCCGAAAGCGGTAACGCTAACGGACTTGTACTTAAAACTTATCAAATTTCCATAATCTCTGTCCGTGTATTGTTGCGAGGCTGAACTTGGAATGTCCGCAGGTAAAATTATTACAATACAATTTAGATAAAGTTACCAGCTAGTGAATGCCTGCGGCGCGCTGCGATGTCTACTAATAACTTCCGTCTCCTCCGCGCCCTCTACAGTCGTACAACTACACTATATCGTTACGTTAATAGAGAAAGTTAGAATCAAAGACAATATAATTAAATCCAAGGCTCATAGACCGGCTTGAGCATGATCGACCGAGTTATGTAAGCGCAGTCACGATTAAGAAAACCCTTGTTGGAAGAAAACACAAACTCCATACCACCGAAGGTAAGTTAAATCGTCAATTCCAGTTGTTTCAGTTACAACGGCCATGTTAATGGCATTTTACCTCTATCCCTTAAGTCAATCGGCAAACGACACGTCACGCCCCGGCTAGGGGCTTGAGACCTATTTTTTCTTCTCTCTTCGTTCTTGATCGACAATATATTGGCTACTTCTTGTGTAATTTATCCTTATGCGCCGGTAACCACTTACCAGATCACTAATATAGCCCTACCTACATACACTGCGCATACGCCCTAAATCTTTTAATCTATGACACCATACCTTCTTTAGAGACTTTACTACAAGCACTCAAAAGAAACGAAATTTAAAACACAAGTCAACAACAAGAGTGTACTACTCATGTGTTAAATTTGTAACAAAAGTCAACAATAACAACGTACTAGTACTAATGTGTTCCAAGCTAATAATGACAAAAGCACTTTACCACTAGACAAAAACCTGCACGGTAGTACGTCAGCGGACTTTACGAGTCATTCGCCAAGATTGGCACCCGCCACTCAATGTTGAATGGCACGGGCCATAAGTGGCTATCCAATGGCACGGTGCGCCATCCATCACGGAGGAACGCGGGCGCCCTGACGTGAGGGCTTTCCGAGATACCCGCTGAAGTGCGCGGCAACCCATACACAACTGATCGACGGTTATATAGAAACCTGGGACTGATAACGCTAAATACATCAAACGGCCGTAGCCCATTTTTGTTTTTAGAAGTATATTTCGTAAAATACACTTCCCTTTGTGCGTCTTCCGTGACAATAGTTTCAATATTGCATAGGTTTATTGATAACGATGTTCTACATAAAGCTTGAAATGTTTAATAATATCCTTAGAGGAAATACAAGCGATATACATCCTTATTTGAAATCCGTGGGCAATATAAAAAGATCAGCTATGTGTTAAAATATCTATTGGTCCCATATGTCTAAGTTTACTAGCTGAGACGATAACAACAAGCCTTTTAACATTTCCGCACATCGTAACGATAAAGTAACGCTCGCAGCACCCGGAAAAGTTTAAAGTGTGTTACAGATTCTCCGGTAAATTGGTCCCGATATTTGCCAAGCAAAATATTCCCCATTGTGCAACGATAAACTGCACATTGAAGAAATTCTCGGCAGCTGCATTTCGAGCATTTTTGTAAAGTTGTTCGACGATATCGCATAATGTCGGGAGGCGATGACCGCGCCGCCCGCTCGAGCGAAACAGGGTGAAACACTTTGTGCAGTCGCGAACGTTTTTACTGTGAAAGTCATAGCTCATGCCGAGGAATTTCAAGTGAAATGCATTTAGCTTATAACAATCGCAAGTAATGGCTTCAACGCGGCACATTATTTCTGAGAAGGCCAGCCCCTCATTACTGAGGCCTGGAGCATATTAACATGCAGTTTCAGTGCAAATTGTTGGAATCACAAATAATATTTATATCATACTTGCTCAGTAACTAGGGATTACTATGGTGGAAAGTCTCCTTGTAAGTTGGTGTTTGCAATTCAAGGCAACATTACGTCGCACTATGCTTGAATTGTAATGTTCACATTACAGTTCAAGCTATGCAAAACTCCTTGGTAAACAATCTCTTTTCTTATAAAATGGTAAGAAAACTTTTTACTGAAAAAAAAAACACTGAACATTTTCATAATTGCAGCAATATTACTATAATTAATTACAATAAGTAACCATTTTTTTCTATTTTTTCTCTAAATTTGCTAATTATTCTAATTAAAATTTCATTTTACATTACCAATGTTTTATTTACCTCACAAGAATGATATAAAGTAGAATGCTTACCTCGGTTGCAAGTAGCTATTACACCCTCGAACTATATTCACCCTCGCTCGCTGCGCTCGCTTGTGTGACTAAATATCTCGGGTGCACGCGATCCATTAGCGCCCTATGCGAGCTGCGCTCGCACTGGCGCCAAATTGGATCTTGTTCTGTAATAGCTTACTTACGTCCCTTGTGTAACAATCTACTATTACTATTCAAGATATAATTAAGATGTTGCACTTTCATAGCTCTACTACTCGGGTGCCTAGGTACATAGATCCACAGTAGAAATTCAAACACATCATTCATATTACTACCATGCTCGGAACCGAACCCGGGACCACTTAAACACTAATCCGCAATGATAACCATTACCCCGTAACAAAAAAACTAGTATGCAGGTAGATAAAAAGAAACCCGTAGGTACCTAAACATATTTATTAAATTAAGTGACAAAAATCTGCGATTTATTGCAAACTAGTCAGATTTTTTTATAAATAGCTGCCGAGCTACCAGGCGAGAAATAAAAGCCATAACGCGGACATCAGTAACACCAAACAAAACCTAAAGATGAGTTGTCATCCAAGTGAAAAGACAGAAGGAGAGATAATACTGATTCTGTATTCTGTATTCTGTAACCGGAACACGCTGAGTCGCTTGGCGGCTGATTGAATCACGAGGGTAATGTAGCTCTAATGACCTCATTAATTACTGTTACACGTCTCCCCGTCAATCCGATTTTCGTCCCCTTCCCTGGTTCCCCATACCTGTCCTCAAAAAATTATTATGATCCGTCTCATTCCGTGTCTGCGATAAGTGTAGGATGTACGGACGACATTCATCTTTAGGCTTAAGCCCACCTTCCTAACGTACAAGCCAACAGCGCCGGATATCTTCCCTGCTACCCAAATCTGGCCATTCGTGGCATAATTTGAAGTTAGGTGTCGTTTTGGCCTTGCCTACACTCTGATGGTACTCTTACAAATTGTTATGGTTCCTTATCCACGTAGCCAAGTCAAGTATTTCCATTCAACTGACATCAACTGATACGATAGGTCCATTCGTCCAAATTGTGTTGATGAAAATAAGAACAAATAGAAAAGAATTAAAATGATTTATTTACAAAGACTTTATTTACCTACATAAATACTATTATAGTAGTAATTCAAAGAATAATTTAATGCGTTTGTCCATTCCCTTTCAACAAACGTTAAACTTGAATACACAAAGAGCGATATAAAAGTCAGCCCTGGCACTGACAGAGAATGTTGAAACTAAAGGACTGCGACCGCGAGACAAAATCAACATAAACTTGCAATGAACTCCGCACAATAATTTACTTAGTTTTAAGTAGTTTTCTAACAGAAAACGTTAATAGTTAATTACCGAGAACAATGACAGAAATCGAGCGAACTACTAAGAAATACAACTCCGTCTTACGTTTTAATGGAATGAAAAATATACTCCATTAATTCCGTATGCGCGAATGTAACTGACGAAGCGGTGGCGGTGCCGAGATCAGTCTACAGGTTGACAGTTCAACTCTGCGATTAGATCCAACTCTGAGAAGCCGCGGCTGAAAACGTTCATTATCTAACTTTCGAAAGGTTATAAAGATAAGCTCCCGCTGACGGAACTCAAATAATAACTTGATGTTGATCGAGAACTTTCTGAAAACATACGCGCGTCTTTCCAAGTAACGCCCCGGTGAACTTATCATATTAATATGTGACACAAAGACGTCGTTGAGAAATAATAAAATGTCTGCTAAGTACATTAATTACGTTTAAGTGCTCGTTAACTTTGTCTCACTTATTTTATACGTGCTAGAGCAAATGAGTTAAGCGACATGGAGCGATCGATATTGTACAATTATTAACTTACCTCAAGTATAAGCAAGTCGGTACCTAACATAGGTCCCTTGAACATTCTGTTTTTTTTAACTTACGGTCACCCGATGATAAGCGATCACTTGCCGCCATTTGGTGCCAGCAATAAAATTAAACGGCTTCTTGAGAAGCTCAGATCTTAGTACTGAGCGAGAATACTCGAGGCCTCACCGAATTGATAACATTGATTGTAAATGAGAATACTAACGTACGCTTCGTTAGTTCGAGTATTGTTTTTCTATTCCAAAACCTCACATAGAATGAGCACCATTGATTTAAATTTAAAGCTAACATTTTTAATGATTGTAGCTTTCCGCTGCGGTGTAATTACTGCAGTCTTTCAGCGCATTGAAGTTTAAATAGACCCTTTCTGTGGGACGCAGTTCGACCTGCGACCTCAGTCGTTGGAAGCAAAAAGTGAATGAAGAATGAATTTATATAACCGAATGAATAGCCCAAAGATACGTTTTACTTCTGACAACGTAACATTTAGCAAGTTTCAATCACAGAGAACCGTACAAAATTCAGTTCTTCATGGTTAGGTTTCAGAGATTGATATTTGGAAATTTCATTAATTTGAATACTGGGCGGACCAACGATGCAGGGCAGAATATCCAAAACGATAATATGGCATGGTCAGTATTTTCCCGTGCCAATTTGAGTCTTATTCTGTATCGGTCACAGTTACCAGAGCAGCAACGGATGTGTGGCGGCATCGTTTGTTAACTTAATGCCATAAAAAATATATACGATAACTTCCATACATATTGCTCGCCAATAAGGTAAAAGTGTCCAAATATCGGTTAAATTGTTCAAGTTTTTGAGTACTCGTTTGCATTTAGGCGATGACATAAGCTTAAAGTCATTTAAATACCAATGAAGAATTATTGAACTTTTACGTGCTAAAAGTTAAAATATTGATGGTTTAGAAAAATAATAGGATATCATTTTGCTTACGTAATATAAATATGTATATGTCAATGTAAAACTGTACTAACTGAAAAAAGTAAACTTCGTTTGAGTTTTGACGAGCTTTGACCGCAAAGCGCTCACCAGTTTTATTTATTGTATGAGTTTCGTTTTATGTCCGTAAGTTGGGTGTAACGCATGTTGTGAATATACGCCAACATACATCATTTTAAATGATTCGTAAATATCTGAAATTCTCACTTTGTGACATAAATGTAAGTTACGAGGCGCGTTGATTTATTACCGGTCCTTGGCCAGCTTTCCTGCGACCCTCATGATGTGTGAGATGTGCATGTGGTTGTCTCAGACCAATAAACTACAGACGGCGTGCCGTGAACAAAAGCGTGAAGCCGGCAAAATTGCGCCTAAAACACACATAGGAACCAATAGAATGCCTTATGTTGACAGTTTGAACCTAGAACAAATTTAAACTTTATTTTTTGGAACACAAAGCTTCATTATTTTTTTTATTATTTAGAACACAAAAGTCGTTTTGGTGTGAGTGCCGCCGTGTGTATTACAAGACGAGGCAGACTTTTTGCCGGCTTCACGCTTTTGTTCACGGCACGCCGTCTATATAATAGTTTATTGGTCTGAGGTGGTTGTAGTGATGATCTCCCACTATAGAACTATAGACTATAGAACTCCCACTATAGACTATAGAAGTTACTAGCTGTTGTCCGCGATTTCTATCGTGCATATGAGTTTTCCCGCGGGAACTCCAGGATAAAAAGTGGCCTATAAGTTGCTCCACAACCTCCTCTTTCTCCCAGTGAGAATCCTATAAAAATCCATTCAGCTGTTTCTGAGATTAGCGTGCACATAAGAACAGTTTCAATTTTATTATATGTATAGATAGATATAGATTGAAGATAGATAGGTAGATAGAAGTCAGTTACAAAATAACCTTGTTTTCTTTCCACACACACATGTAGATGAGTCAAACTCGTGGGAATAATTCCCGAAGATAGAGGTCGACATCGTCATTAACGCGTGATCAGATTCAATGCGCGCGGCGGGTTGGGGTGGAATTGTTCAGCCGCTGACACCGCGAGCCATGAGTAATGGCTTGCGGTGCTGCATGCTGCCACGGCTGGCCGGCAGAGGTCAGGGTGAACAGATATTACTAATGTAATCACTAGTCGACTAGGAATGAAATTCAAAATTCAAAATTCAAAAATTATTTATTTTGTCCAACAATTACAATTACATTCCCCACCGTTGGGATCGTTGGGACCCACCCGTTAAGCTTTAAATAAATGCCTGTGCTGGGGGGCCCCGCTCTTCCCTGTCGTTGACAGTGGACAGTAAAATAATTAGCAAATATTTTATAGATAAGTAGGTACTTAAATCTAATATATATTCGTTAGCTTATTCGTTAACTTCTGACCCGTGTTGCCGTGTTGTATCTTGGGATCAGTTAAAGAACTGCAACACAGGTCAGAGAGAATGTATGTATTATGAATACAAAACTACCCATAAGTATAAGTATGCAACCATATGCAACCATAACCCATATAAGTTTTACCCATATAAGTTTGAAATTAGGGTATTACACATAAATTAATCAATCAATGTAGGTATACATAATGTCATAACTAGACCATAATTACTCTCCGTTACTGAGTCAGCAGACGCACAGCTGGAACTAAGTATCTTCACTTACATCAATGTACGCGTTTGTATAACCTTCAGTTCAGATTTAAAAAAAAAACCTGGCAAGTGATAATTATTTTCTAATACACACGTTTGGGTGGAAAATAAAAAGCCGTGCAGGGTTAAAGGCGACCCCAGCGCAGACTGGCTCTCAATTAATCGCACATTTCAAACTAGGCATTCACTGCTTTTTGCGTTTCAAAGTGTGCTAAAATGCTGCACAAGTCTCCCCGCCGGATTCTATACGCGTATCTTTTCAATTCAAATGCGGATTGGAAATAATTGACGATCTATTGAACGATATTCAATAGCTAGTCGGAATCCCCCCGTAATTGCCAACTGTTTCGTATAACCACGTTTATTCAATTCAGTTAATTCTGATACTTCAGCAATAAATATGTAAATGCGTGTAATTTATCATTGGCCAGATTACTTTACGAGTATACTAAGAACGTTACGTATGATAAATTTGAATATCGAATTATATTGGCCGGTTCCACTGAATAACTTTTCTTTTATACTCTTTGTATAATACACAAATATGAAAAGTTTATTTATAAGTAATGAGCGATGCTTTTGAAGCATTACGAGGAACATGAGCCATCTTTTTGCATATAAACTAGTGGAACTGGAAAACGATTGCCCTCTCTCTCTCTCTCTCTTTTCTGTTTTTTCTTGGCCATGGTGACCGTATATATATATGCATATCTCTACTTGATATTTAACAACCCATACCGTGCAGTGGATGCCATGCCGGACTGTCGTTTTGGTCCTGGGTTCGTTTCCTAACGAGGCAGAAACTTGAACGATGATTTTGATGATCTTTATGCGTTTTCCATGGCAACAACGACATGAAATCCTAGTGCGAGATTTTGAGGTTGTAGCGTTTTATTATTCGTAATAATCGCGCCGGTGACAGTTGATCAAATTTTAACTTGCCATTCGCCTCAGGTCTGATTAACGGTAAAATATTTAGTCGCGGCTCTTATTCATTATCCACTTCCCATGGCGTGGTGTCGTCCGTCGTATCGGCCCTGACCTAATTTCATTTTCTGCCGTGTAACCCTATGGTGGCATAATTAAGGATGGGATCAGACAAACTTGAAACTAGTAAGGGTTGTGTTTAACACACAAATGAAATTCATCTCATCGCAAACTATTTAAAAGCGGGCGGAAGGTTTTGTGATTGTGTTGTTGTGTTGAAGACCTGCAAGTTTCAACTTTGTATCGTACAAGCAATGGTAAATTCCACTTAAAGATTCTGTAATTCGACCGTATTTTTTATCTCTGTGTTGCCCCATCTTTGTTATAGGTCAAGCGATTTTGATAATTCTTTTTTATTCGAAAAATACTGCTTCTCGTTTGGTCCCATTTCATATTTAGTGACATCTGGCGGGTAGTTTTTGAGTTATTCTTAATGTGTATTTTATTTATACTCGTTCCTCATAACTCTTTACTGAGGTTTCCGATTTGAATCATTCTTTGTTTTTATTTGAAATCTGCTTCTATATTCCGAAGTCCCGAAGTTGTCCGAAGTCCAAAGTTGAGCGACATCGACATGGGGAGTACTATTGAGTTATCTGCTCTGAACGATATTTTAGTCAGGTATTATTTTATAAAATATAGTCATTTGTCTGATGCTTTAAAATCATCAGTGTTGCACCATGCTTCCGGCCACAGAGACACAGTTAAAATACTGCTATGTTAATATGTCACTGGGGCTTATATCCGCGCTTATGTCATCTGAAGTGTAAAATCCGCCTATAAAATCTCAGTGACGTAACTCACAGAACGTAGTTTAAATAGTTATATTGTCCTAAGACGTTCGACGCCAATGCCCGTTTGTCCATTATCATTACCGTCTCCTATAACTGTATAATTGTCCCACAGCTGGACATGGGTCTGCCCTCGCAATATGAGGGTTATAGGCCATAGTCCACGAAGGCCATGTGCAGAATTACGAACCTCATACATCTTTGAGAACAATATGGAAAAATTTCAGATATGTACGCTTCCTCGCGATGTTTTATCCGAATCCAAAACAGGAGAAGATTCTCAATTCGACTATATTTTAATGTGTGTTACATTACATCTTTATCTGGGTGAATCGATTTTAACTTTTTTTTTATGGTGCTTTTCGTCTGATTCCATAATTATAACATTTGATGAGCAGTTTTGAGTTCTCTTAAATTATAGATTTAGAAATCCGTTTTTTAAGTTATTCGGTATCGAAGAAATTTATATTTTAATCCAAATACACGCATAACTTTTACATTTCACTTTTATATGCTCGAGCCCAATTTTAAAATTCAGTTTTTTTGGTTCGGGGTCCAACGTTGTCCAACCACTAGACTGTCACTGTCATCATCATCCTTAACAATAAACCAGTAAGCGGTCGACCGAATCAATTAAATCAAGATCCTTGTAGCAATGATGTGGCATGTTGCATTCTCCCAGCATTCCGCGCCAGTGGCTGGCGCGGCGCCAGCCGAACAAATACTTACTGAAATCACTATAATTTATACATTCATCTGGTTCCAATGTCGTAAATAACCTTTTTATACAATTTTTACCAGATCTAAATGCGATTACAATAAATAACACCGAACGCCAGAAAGGAACAAAAGGTAATAGATACTAGTGAATGGTGTCCCAGAAAATAGAATCTCGACATCAAAGAAGGCACTTTGTACGTCTCAAGAAGTAATTAACTTAAATTATTAACACAATAACCGACAAGTGCTTCATTCGAACACAATGGATCCTTCAGTGCCATGTCCTCAATGCCGGGTGAAATAAACTGCTAATTTAAAATTCAACGTCCGTCGAAATGTATTTAATGACCGTGCAGCTTAACGTATCACGGGCCAGTAATTGTTAGCATAAAATAGCTGTTGAGTGAGGATTTATATTATTTAATATTTATTCCCTTCATGTACTTAACGTTGACGACCTGAATGGTGCAATGGTTAACACGCCGGATCGCTGTTCCGAGGGTCCTGGGTTCGATTCCCAGCGAGGCGGCAATTTGAATGATGAGTTTAAATTTCCGTTCTCGGTCTGGGTGTGTGTCCTTGTCTTGTGTGTTGTCCATGGCACCCACGACACAGGGAATCCTAGTGTGGGGCTTTGAGTGTGTAGCGTTATTTATTTATTTATTTATTTATTTATTTATTAGCGTTCATTCTTGAGTTTCCAACATCTTAGGGACTGTAACTGTGAGTAGAAAAACATTTGAGAATTTCTTGCCGCTTCTTTTTTGATTTGTTGAAGGGATGGCGAGATTGGACTTTCGATAAATCTTTCCAACCAACTTCAAATGAAGTTCATTTCATTCATTCGTTTTCCAAGATAAGTTTAGTGTGTTATACAACTTTTCCTTGTATTCAGGGATATGTGCAAGCGTCGAACGGACATCCATACAGGCCGACACGATAACTTATTGTACAAAGATTCCCTTTTTTCATGGATCCGTAATCCAATGCTATAGAATGCAATATATTTTTCATCCCACCTATTCGAAAAAGACGACTTGGTTCGGTCTTAAGGGGATCCAAAGTTGGTGTTTTCTATTTAGCGGGCGGGAATGAATTTTCATGTAACTTTTCCTGCCCGTTATTTAAATAGCGGGCGGGAATGAATTTTCATATAACTTTTCCTGCCCGTTATTTAAATAATAGTCGGGTAAGTCGGGTTAGTCGGGTTAGTCGGGTTAGTCGGGTTAGTCGGGTTAGTCGGGTTAGTCGGGTTAGTCGGGTTAGTCGGGTTAGTCGGGTTAGTCGGGTTAGTCGGGTTAGTCGGGTTAGTCGGGTTAGTCGGGTTAGTCGGGTTAGTCGGGTTAGTCGGGTTAGTCGGGTTAGTCGGGTTAGTCGGGTTAGTCGGGTTAGTCGGGTTAGTCGGGTTAGTCGGGTTAGTCGGTTTAGTCAGTTTAGTTAGTTTAGTGACTGTGATAGTATTATTCCTGAATTTGAGGCGCCTTTTATTTTCTCATAGGGGGGGAAGAAAAGTAGAGTGTATCACTCGGGAGCAAATATTTTTGGCTCGGGCGACATACTTTGAATCCCTCGCTACGTTCAGGATTCTACTAAAGAATCCCTCGCTACGCTCGGGATTCTACTCTAGAATCCCTCACTTCGCTCTGGATTCAATAAAACGCCCTCGCCGAAAAAATATTACTTTGCACCTTTGTAATACAATCTACTATTATTGTAGGCATTAAACATGGGAAGCGAAACAGAACAAATACAGAAGATCCGAGTAGGTACAAAAACAGAACCTCCGTCACTCGCCCGTCCGTCTATCTCCCAGCTCAGCTGTCTGCCACACGAATGGACATATCAAACGCGAATTTATCACTATTTTCTTATATTGTCAAGCAGAGTACCTACCTACCTACATAATACCAACGTACATACATACATGCCAACGTAATCTTCGTAATCTCTTTAAATAACCGACTAACTAAACAGACATTGTGATTTCGCAAATATCACTGATGCGTTTTCGGCCGAAGAAGAAGAAATAAAGTAAGTATTTTATGTAAAGTTCTCATAGGTTCTCGAGCAGGTATGAAAAACCTTGAAAGGAAAAAAAATATACAATTAATTTTAATAAAATCAGAGCGACTTCCTTTTTTGAATTGTCACGTTAAATTTTATGGTAACAGAATTTGTCTTTGTACCTCTGAGGAAATTTAATTATTAAAACGTGGGTTATCACATGGGTTAAGTCATTGGAATCCGAAGAGATTGTAATACCGGATTTATTATTATTATTATGATCCCCCAGGCCCCCAGCCGCTGATATCCACTTCGTGCTCAATTGGAACATTCTGCTATGAAATGGCCGTGGTAATTCGTATTTTGAATATCCGTGTCTTCTTATGGATATTTGCTTGATACTAGTATGACCCGCTTACTTAAGAAAATATGGTCAGGCGGAATATTTTGATTAACACTATCTTTTTATATGGCGTATCGAATAAAAAAATACAATTATCTTAGTTTTACACTCCGCTGATAACAATATATCACCGAAAACAGCAACCAAGTTACACCAATTCTTAGATAAACAGTTAAATAATAACTATCGAGAGATGTAACGTATAACGTTAATTACTCCCAGCAATAACCTTTTTCAAATATCGTTAATTCCCATCAATCAGTAGAAATATTATTACATGAATGATATTGATATATTGCAAAGATTTACGAGAACGTATCCGTACGAGACTTCAACAATACTTCACATTAATTTAATGTACAACGTAGTAGCAACCAACTAGTGACGGCATGCGGCAGTGAGACAAGTAGGAAATTGCGTGAAGTGACGTCAGATGTCGCGCGGCATGCCGGCGGTTGTGGTGCGGTTGCGGTGCGCGTGCGAACCGCGCCGTGGTGCCGCGGGACGGGAGACGTCGCGCTGTGTATGGAATATCCGAAACATGATTTTATACATTGGATATCTAGAATTTTCTTACACCTTGGAGGTTTTGTGTAAGTTTGATATTATTATTTTAAATAACCAACACATACACATGAAACTTTAAAAACTTATAAAAAGCTCAAAGTTTGAGTTTGAATGCCGTTTTCATGAATATGTCATAGTGAACATTGAGTAATATTAGAAATTGTTTGATTTTATTAGTTTACAAATAAAACATTAATTTCAAAAATATTTTTTTCCAAACATTTTGTGAGTGAGTACTAAGGCATAGTTTTCCGGAAGCAAGGGCAGTTTCTAATTAATATTTTAAGTAAACATGTACACCTTACTCACTAAGGTATAGGTTTCACGGAGCGGCGAGGCACAGTTAGATATTAACCCTAACAAGACGCAACCCGTATCCGTTACACGCAGCCCTAACGAGCGGGCCGTAATAAAGCGGCCCGCGCGTCAAGTGCCTCGACCATAGAGATATTACACTAGAGCGCAGAAGCCAGGCTTCAGAGCGTACCTCGGATAAAAAGAGACGAAATCTTTAGTAATCACCTTTCTCTTTCTGGCTCATCAGGATCTGAGAGAGATAGGTAATTACCGTTATCGTTGTTTCTTTTTCTCACCGGGGGCGATTGCAATGTATGGGCAGCCGTATGGCTCACCCACTCTAGTGTAATATCTCTATGGCCGCGCAACTCACTCGTTTGGGACCTCGTCGACTGTTTGACACTGCCTCCGCCTGAATACACATGTTTATCTTAGTTATCCCAGCAATTTGAGAATCTGAAGCATCTCCTTAGAGACCTACGACACCATAGACCTACGAGATATATGGGCGTTTACTTTCGTAACAAATCATTTACACTGTTTACTGCTACACAAAGCCGTTTATGTAGTAAACTATGTGATTTATTCGTTTGTTCTCTTGATTAGTAAAATTCCATTTTGCACTTTAAGGACGGAGGCTTGAAGAAACTTTTGAGTATTTTTTCCATCACGATGTATTATTGGCTGTGTCATATGTGATGATATGTGCGTTGTTATTGGTCCATCAATAAATTGAATAATGGTAGGCAGCTATCAGGTCAAGTGATTTGGTTGTCTTAAGGTTTGTCAGATATCGTAGGACTGCAACAAATTACACTTTATTTCAAACGTTTTTTTTTAATATTAATAACTTACAATTACAAACGAGCTGAAGACCCATCTCAAGGTAAGTAGTCACTATCGCCTATGGACATATCACGCAGAACGCATCACGCATGCTCGTGCTACAAACGACTTTTTCTGAGCTATAAACGTCCATGAATTTGATGTTACATAATATATTAAGCGACACATGACCATTGAATTTACCATCGAATATCTCAACTGCTAGTCGGTAAGCAATTAATTAAAAGATGTAACATTACAAGAAGCGCCGACTTTAACATTTAAAGGCCTTTCACTTCCAGCGCCAGGCCGCCTTGAGTTCCACGCCTCCAGTGACATTTGCCATCCCTTTGTATTCGTGCTTATACCATTCATAGGATACTATCGAAGGCAGTCAATTTGGGAAAACAAAGCCCACATAATAATAGCGCAGCAGGGTAATGCTCCGTCGTCGCACTCGACATTTCACGTCCAACTTGCGACAAATTTCATTACCCGGTCCGGCTTCGGCCTCGTTCCGATCCGGTGCGACTATAAAATAAGTTTGGCGAATGTATTTACTGAAGAAGCAATGATAGCCTAATGGTTCAGAATTCAGTCTCTTACTCGGAGGTGTCGAGGTTGAATCCCAGGGATCATAAGCTCTCTTTTCAGAGTTATGTGTACTAAATGTCCACACAACGACGAAGTAAAACATCCATGCCGGAAATTTTGCACAATTCAATTCAAAGATGTGTAATGTGCACTCGGGCGTGGTGGACCACGGCCTTAACCTTCTCATTCTGAGGAGAGAACCGCGCTGAATAGTGTAAAAGGTAAGACTAGGTAAGTGTTTATCGACACAAAAAAACAGAATGTTGTAACCCACATCAGTAAAAAATATAGGTACAATGTGGATAAACTAAACTCGTTCTCGGGAACCTATTTTTGCAACAATGTTAGGTTGTTACAAATATCATGCACTGAATAAAAGTTTCCTGTTCTGAAATTGCAATAAAGTTTGTAATGATAATATTTGAGCAGCCAACAAACTTTCGATTAGTTGTAGATGTTAATATGACCGCAGTTACCAGTAATCAGTTTAACCTATAATTATTTTCTGAACATAATTATATCACTCACCCAAGTTGAGTAAGTTGAGTTTGTGCGGTATCTGTAAATAAAATAATTTATGGCATTTAATTTACATGACATGTACTTATTGACACAATGATAAAAGTTTACTTTTGCGTTGAAAAGTGTTTTTTACATTACTCTGATTCTCTCTGATCTCTATATTCTAAATAATGTAAAAAGAATGCTTCATGCATCACCTAGTCGCACTTCGATACGTCTACGACACTACCACACGTCTCATCAAACAGGAGGAGAGGTTACACATTTTTTTAAAGAATTTAAGATAGCAAACATACGAGTACACAGCACCATCCTTCCGCTGTTGCCAATGACTACTAGGATACCAGAACAAGACTTAAATCGGTACTTAATTCAGTTAGCAGGTTGTTTCTCTTATGCAATGCCTCACGGAGTCGCCATGTGGACCTTCGCTGATTACCAATACACTCACAGACAACTTGTGCGCTTAATAAAATCATTACAGTCTCCTGAAAAACTTTTTTGTTATGTCGCACGCGTTTATTAAAAACAAAAACTTCAACCAACCAACGGCACTTCAAAACAAAAGGTGTAAAAGGTATTATACGACATTATCGTTAATAACAACTCGGTAACCGATGTTGAACATTTATACCGAGTTGTCGACTTAACCTATTTACAGGAGACGTACACTTCATCGGGGAGCTGGCATCGCCTAAACAAACAATAAGATTGCGTCGGCTCACGAAACCGACTCGAGTTCAGGCCTCTCGTGACCCCACAAAAGGGCCACTGGCTTGTGTTCTGAATAAATGAATTAGTTTCATTCAAAAGCTCTCTCGTTTCGGAGTCAATCCTCTTAAATAGGCAAACAGAGTAATAAAAAGACAACGAGGCTCGGAGACGAAGTGGAACCGCGATGAATCATGATACCGACGTCACAAACTGTGCCACCGTAAATGTGATGGGATGCACCTATCTTGACTATAAAACGTATTATGTAATGTTAAACTAGTTTCCTACTGAATGCGCATAAGCGGCGAGCTATTAGTACATCAGCGATGAAAGTGACCAAATGTTGAAAAAACAATATCGTTCAAATTGTTAGAAAGTGAAGTGAAAGTTTAAACGAAAGTGAGTCTCCCGAATAAGAATTCGAAAACAGCGCGCTACTTATGCGTTAAAGTTTATTGCCATTTGTTTCGATGAAGAAAAGACCTCTGTACCTCTTATATTGTGAGAGTAATCCCGACAATAATAATAATGAAATTAGTTGTTCCTACTTGGTCTGAGGTTCCTACATTGTTCCATTCAAAGCGCACTAGGTCTGTCAGTGACGTTCCACAGTGTCAGGCCTTCGGTAAGGCAAAAACGAGTCAGTCAGATCGAGACCCATTCCCTGACAATGCAGGGCATGGGTCTCGATCTGCAACACCTAAGTTTGATGACTTATATTGTTGAAGCTACCAGTGGTAGATGGTGGATTATTCTTCGGCCAGAATTGCCCAAGTTTCACTTCGATAAAAAGATCGGATAAAGATGTAGGAAACGGGTTTTTTCGTTTTGAGGTAAGTATTTTCCGTGTTCTGTATGTTAAGGGCATGCCAATGTCCTAATTCGTCCAAACTTATTCTATGTACCCTCAAAGTTCGGATGTCCCCCATGCAAAACACCTCATGTGGCGGACGATCTCCCTTTGCTAAAAGCGCATAAAACAGTTCTACTCTTTTTATCATTGCCTTTTTCAAAAAAGGAGGTTCTGTTTGACCTGTATGTATGTATGTATATTTATGCGCGATTATCTCGCGTATGGTTGAACCGATTTTAATGCGGTTTTCAGCATAGTATTTGTCAGACTTAGGAGAAAGATTTAGGAATACTAACCGCGTTTAACTGAACCAATTTTTACTTTTCGGCGTTAAAGTCGATTCTATTTTGTTAAAAGTTATGTAAAGAAGTAGAATTTTATACACTGTAAGAGAAAAACAATGCACAACCCTAAACTGCAATGGGTGGCATATGGTTATTATCTTTTCCATTCGGGTTGCTACACTCTGATATACAAGTCCTCGTGTCCTTATCTTAATGGTCGCTGTGAAAGAGTGACGTTTAGCGTGAGAACATTATATTGGTCATAGTGAATCGTGGGCGTCGTAAAACGTGAACGGATCTGAAAGCCGACCGTAACGCCGTCATTACGTATGCACCGATAGGTTACCATCTTTAATAGCTGTCGGTGTAAAAATGTCATAAATCTTCGGCGAAACTAGACTGGTACTAAAGGACTTGGTTAGCAATCAAGCATTGCAATTAAGCCTTGATCTTCTTACCTTCATGAATTGTACTCAAGATAATCGACATTCTTTATGACAAAAAAATTTTAAGGACATTGACATTGATAAGAAGCTTTTATTTTAACGTTAAAAAGCCTCTATCGGGCGTGTTTCGAAGCTAAGGGCGCATTCAAGTAGAACGCTGGTTACCGGCGCCGATCTGCCAGCGCTTATCGGTACTGGTCCGTTGACATAACCTCAGGTCGGAACTTGTCGGCAACGTTCGGCGCTTATCGGCGCTGGTTCGGCACAAAGTATAGAGACTACCTGCGCCGACTACCTGCGCCGACTACCTGCGCCGACTACCTGCGCTGATCGGTTCCGATAAGCGCTGGCAGATCGGCGCCGGTAACCAGCGTTCTACTTGAATGTGCCCTATGTCTATCTAATTTCTTCTGTACCCTAACACCAAAGTTCCAAAGTTCGTAAATGATAAGTTCAAGTTTCACCTCTAGAGGATTATTGGATGAGATCAGCTGAGAGGATTAATGAGAATCGACGTTCGTTAACCAAACATGAGCTCTGGAAGCACTTAGTAACATGTACGACCTAACTTAGTATATACTAGAACCCGCTATCATACTAATGTTATTAATGATTGGTAGATATTATACAGCTATAGGCCTGTTATTAGAAGAGACCCGTCGTCATTGGGCCATTAATTTTAGGCGGGTTGAATCCAAATATTTTATAGGTGAGTTATGCCACTCAGACACAAGTAGGTATAATAGAACCGTTTTTCCCCCGAAGGGTATAAAACGGATATTTAGGTTTCAGCCGCAGCTTGAACCACATTTGAGATTACCTTCCAATATTCGTCATTAAAATAGGCTATCTCACTCGCACAATGCATCAAAATATAGTGTTGTCTCTGTCTATGCCTTCTCCCCCTCCTCACACGCAGCGGCCGGTGGCCATTTTGCTTCAGTACTTTTCAGGCCGGCAAGGACCTGAAGGTGTGGTTCAAGCTGCGGCTGAAACCTAAATATCCGTTTTATACCCTTCGGGGGAAAAACGGTTCTATTTAGGTGTTCGAGCCTTAGCTTGAACCACATTTGAGACGTGTTTATTATCTGCCGGCGCTGCGTGTGCGTACTGTGACAGATGTAATAGAGATAAATAGGGAGATTTAAAGTCCAAGGCATAAGTATATTATAATGATTTTTAGCTATTTATTGTAATAATAATGACAAGTATTCAATCAATACATTATTTTGGCAGAATAGTATGAGGGAGTTTAATAAAGTAATTAATTAAATACTACGTAGTAAGACAATTTGATGTAATTAGATGATTAATCAAACACATCGGCTAATGTTTACCAAGATTAATTTATGTAACAGTGAAGGATCCAGAGAGAGCATTCACGTTAGGTCTTGGAACATTGCGGACATCTTTAAAGTAATGTTTAAAGAAGGTGTTCTTTGACTGCCAATAATTCCCCGTAAACCGGTTGCTAGTCCAGGCATGTGTCGCCACGGCAGCACGGAAACTTCCCGCCGAAGCACAGATTTGAGCCTCTTTAAATAAGTTCTGATCCGACCCACAAAAACCGTTAGTGAGGCAGGTTTGGCGATTCCGCGTGTGGTAATAAATATGCTGCTAATACCCTTTGACGCTCGACGTTTATGAGAAATTGATATGACGTATATCCTCATCCAAAAACTATGTCAAATCTATTGTTGTTGTCCTTGCGTCCATTTTTCAATAGTCATCTAGACAGCTCGACTGTCTGTAGGAGATTGAATTTGTTTTGGAACCGAAGTTTGACCAAAATAGTAATTCTACGTCCATATCTTCAAATGGTCCTCTTTCTAGGGATAATAAGGTGATGTCGTGGACCCTTCCCCCAGTAACAACAACAGTAGAACGCTAGCATGTCTGGAGACTGCAAAGAGATCCTTTTCGTTGAAGCTATACGATACTAAAAAGTTTATTAAGTCCTCCATTTTCTAAGACAATTGTTAGTAGTTAGTAGTAGTTAGTTAGTAGGAGGGCGTATAGCGAAACCTCCTCCAAATTTTGCAACGACCGACTTATGCATTGCTTTTGTTCTGGGAGCTTACTTGACTTCATCATGAAGGTAGCAAAGGTACCTTGCTAAATCTTGTGGGTTTGGATTGTGTGTCGGGATACTTTTATTTATGGCCCAAGTATACCACTTTCTCCATACTGGTTTGAAACTTTTTAACAATGATTTTCTCCAGGATGACTCCAATAAAGCAATTTCTGATTCAGTCCATCCTTTTACTTGATGTGACCAGCCCGAACCATCCTGGCCCTCAATTTAAGGTGCTCTGCCTGTGGGGGTGCTCGGTTTGTTTGTAGATCGATCTAATTCTTGTGGATGTTCGGGATAAGCAGAGGGGAACCCATTGCCCTGAGGCGGAATTCTGGTTTCCAGAAAGCGTTCTCCCAAATTGGAGCGATGAGAATATATAATCCTTTGTCCGACTGGAGGTGCTGTTACACACGAGGTATTAATGCCGGAGGTGGGAATGTCCATGCTAACTTGTACTTCCACTTCTTGCTGAACGCGTCGTTGAAACAACCGTCTTTGTCTTCGACATTCTCGCTCACATATGTAAGTTGCCACAGCTGATCGCCTCGACGCAAACAAATATATTTCCGGCGTCCGAAACTTCTAGAAAAGCATGGATTTGTTCCTCGACAGGCCGTCCGCTATTCCATTGTATACACCCGGAATATGTCGCGCAATGAGGTGAGATTGTTGGTGTTCGCAGTATAAGAGGATTTGTCGTGCCGCTCGCAGCAATTTTAACGATCTCGTTCCCCCTTGCTTGTTTATGTAAGCTACGTTCGTGCGATTGTCCGATTGGAGAACAACGGTTTTCAATGTCAGTTCGAGATTCAGTCTCCGAAGCACTTCTAGCACCGTCCATAATTCTTTGATGTCGCTCTACCATTCCCTCTGAGTCGTTGACCATTGTTGCCATAAATAGCGATTGTTCGCTATGGTTCCCCAACCTAGATCGGCTGCGTCCGTTGTGATGAAGATCGAGGGATCTTCGAAATGTATTGGCATGCATTTCTGAATATTCTCCATCCACCATAATAAGTCCTTTTGCGCTGAGTCCCGTAAGGGAAACTTCTTGTAAGGGATCTTGTCTGGTAACCGATTTGAGGCTCTCTGAAGTGCTCGGCACTGAAGCCTGCTCAACGGTACCGTCAGTGATGCAAAGTTTAGTTTACCCAGTAATATTTAGGAACGTCCGCCAACTCTATCGTTTCAACCGCAGAAACTTCGATATGATGTGCTTTATTTTAGAACCGTTGGGGCACAGGCTCTTGGTATTTTTTACTGTGTCCAAATGATCCCCAGGTGCTCCAATCTGGTTGATGTGGTTAGAGACGACTTCTTCCGATTGGGATGCCACCCTAAATCCTCTAAGTATGTCATTGCAAACTTGCTTTGACTTTCCAGGATTAGGGGGTCTAGGTGAATTGTTAGGAAATCCTCCAAAAATAATAGGACTCGCAAGTGTTCTAGCCTTAGTCGTTGCGCAACCCAGTTCGTTATTTTGGCAAACGCGGCCGGACTGCTTGCCGGACCAAATGGGAGGCAAGTAATTTCGTAAACGGTTCCTTGATACGCGAGGGACAGGAACCGGCAATGACTCTGATGAATGGGGATATGAAAATATGCCTGCGAGGTATCTATATACATCATAATTATAATCTCCCCTCTCTAGATGTAGAGGTATTTGAAATTGATTTATAAGACGAAAAGACGGGGCATGAACATAATTGTTTAAATTCTTAAGGTTGAATATAGGGCGATTCTCCCTGTTGGATTTTTTTCCTCAAGATCATCGTTCACCAAAAAACCCGTTTGATGAATGGATTTTTGTAAGGCGTTGCAATCTAGTTTTGCCGTGGCAATTCGAGGGAATGTTTCGTTTGAAGCCAGAGTCTGTTTCTCCTTGTAAACTGCTTTATAGGTGGGGTTGTCCGAAAGGGGATTCTGTAGCCTTTTATAATTTTTAATATACTTTCGAGTGCCTCCCTCCGTTGGCTTGTGTGAAATGCGAGGTATCCCGCTCGGATGGAGTCAGTGGAGTTGCGTGTGCCTCCCCCCCCCCCTTTTTTTTGAATTTGCCTGGTTGGTGTGTAGGGTTCGATTGCTTTGTGCTTTGAGTGGGGTGCCATTCCACCCTTTCCTTTATTTTGGGAATCAATTCTTCTTGTAGATCCCTGGTTATTATGCAGGTTTGATTTGCGCTGAAATTTATTTCATTTCATTTATTATATGCATAACATATGTCACAATGTTGTTCCGTATCTAGAAGATTTATTTTGCTTCCTTTTGTCAGGAAAAAAAAATTATGAATTCCCCGTGTTCCTGAACTACCTCAGTGAAAGCTTTCTCTTCAAAGAGATGAGTCTCCGAAGGGGGTATTTCATGTAAAAAGATAATTCCCTTCATGTAAAAAGATCTCTGCGGTTCTGTACTACTTCTGTCCTCCGACCACAAACATATTGCAGTAAAGAGTCTGAAGTCTTCCTAAATTTTGAGTCTGCTGTAACGAAGTCCTGCCATACTTTCCCTTTCATTTAGGTAAACAATCTAACAGTTGTTGGAAAACCATCCATTGTTAAATTAAATTAACCCATTTGTGATCACTCTTAAAGTATGGTCAAATCGTTCGAGGACAGCGACAGATTTCCACTCTGGGGTAATACCCGCGAGGACGTTATTCGGGTTTAAGCACAGAAGGCAGGAGTAGCCTGAAATTGTTTTTGTGTTATTGGCATAAAGGTATGCCGTAACATAAGGATATTGCGCCACTCTGAGTCGCAAAAGCCCCCTTCGATTCCTGACCTGTGGTCTTCATGGTGAAATCGAGAGTAGGTTCACTATCAGATGCTTCGGCATGATGCATGCATTGTGCCCCTAAGTTCAACTTCTCGTGAACGTACCGAGGGGCAATTCCTACATCATCCCCAGTGCTATCTGGGAGGGATTCAAAGGATCCATCTAAGTCTTGATCTAAGTCTTGTCGTTGATTTTTCTTGCAGCAACAACTTACCATTTTCATTCTGTTCCGATTGCATATTAATCATTTTATGAAACAGGGCCATTTGTTGGCTAAGGATAGTAGCTAATAAGTGCTCATTACTGCCCTGGTCTGCTTCTCAAATTGAGCGTGAGTGGATTGCTTTTGATGCTTCATCGGTGTTTGACCGTGGGTCGTCACTTCCTAGCTCGGAGGAGGCATCCAAGCGTCTTTTTAATTTTGATTTGAGTCTGGACACGGTGTCCCTGAATATATTGTAAGATGGTGCATGTATTTTTCCCATTACACTGTGGGGGGCATATAAGAGTGAGCACTGTATTCGCACTTCGACAAGGATGATGCTGATAGGTTGAAGGCACCAGCCATATCCACAATAGGGATGGCGAATCTTAGCTTTATTTCTACGGAGGGGGATATCTGATCCCCACAACTCCCAAACAACTCTTGAAAGGTGTAGTTGTTCCATTCGTGCCAACCGTTCGGAAAATGTTGGTCGACAGCAGCAACGATTACCGAGAATGCTCTTGTATCAGTTTGATACGTCTCCAAGGCCAGTTCACCCAAAGTAGATAATTCGGCCATTTTCTGCAAGTAAACAAGTGGCTGCTTAACTTTATTGAAATCAGAGCAATATGTATATACATTATGTGCTCGCTCGTTACCCTAAACGACAAGTTGCCTCATTAGAGACCATGTCGTCTCATCTGAACGGTCGCCTCATTTGAGCCGTCGTTTCATTCGAGATGACGTGTCGAATCAATCGAGACCACGTGTCGCCTCAATCGAGACGACATGCTGCCTCAATCGAGACGACGTGCCGCCTCAACCGAGACGACGTGCCACCCCAATCGAGACGACGTGTCGACTCAATCGAGACGACGTGTCGCCTCAATCGAGACGACGCTGCTCCATTTGAGCCATCGCGTCGTCCCGAGCAGTGTGGCGCGTGGTCTCAACGAGCCGACGCGCCACGCTTCGTCGCTGGGCCGACAGGCGCCGAGCGGGAATAATATCGTCGCTGGGCCGACAGGCGCCGAGCGGGAATAATATCGTCGCTGAGCTTATGAGCGTCGAGCGGAATGTGAGGCAAGTTTCAGAGTAAGTACTTGCTTGTACGGTTTACGTGTTGCCCCGACGAATATTGAAAGCGTACTGAAGCAAAATGGCCACCGGCCGCTGCGTGTGAGGAGGGGGAGAAGGCATAGACAGAGACAACACTATATTTTGATGCATTGTGCGAGTGAGATAGCCTATTTTAATGACGAATATTGGAAGGTAATCTCAAATGTGGTTCAAGCTAAGGCTCGAACACCTAAATCTACATATTTACAATTGATCAATAAATTATGAGCTCTCATTTAGCGTATTAAATATTGTGACGTATTAAGTGTGATGTGTGTCCTTCATACGAGACACCAGCATTCCATTCTAATGCAATGTATCACATATGTACATACGCGAGTATTAAGAATATCCTAATTCAGGTTGTAGTCATCCAGAAATAATAAAAAACACTATCAAATAAAAAATACATTAAAGAACAAAAACCTTCCCGCAGTGGAAAACATAATAGGTATGTGACAAATTACCACAATATGGGAGTTTTAGTCGAAATATATTTTTTTATTAAAAAAGTGTAATATCACTCGCGTTATCGAAATAAATTTATCGACGTCTCATATAAATCTCATTCCCTATCCACACGACATCTCGGATCCTAAAATATATCGACCTTACATCCCGCACCAAAATAATAAGCTATCAATATATTACTATACATACATACATAGGTAAGTATAATCAAAAACAAAACCGATTATAAAAATAAACCCTTAACTAGAATTCCATGCGTCATGGGCGCCATTAACAACACACATAGACAAGAACACTCCCATATCAAGAACATAATTAAACTCAGTCAAATTTCCGTCTCCCTAAGAGTCGAACCCAGGACCGTAAAAACCACAAGCCAATTTGGAAAACATTGTTTCATAAGAGCTATCAGACACAAAAGCTGCAACGTACCTGCCGGCCACACATAATAATAGCAATCATTAAATTACCACCCCAAGCCTTCTTCTATAAACGTGTAAGTTTTCATACGTGATGTATAGAGCTCCTGCGATGGACTGTATCGAATTGAATCAAAGGCCGCGCGCCAGCCGTCGGCTCCGCCGCGGCCGATTAAAACCCCGGGGACCAATTCCCGCATTGTAGACATTGTCTTTACTTCCTTTTATGTCTGACGAAATTAATGTCACATTAAACCTCTTTAAAATAAAATAAAATTATTAAATCGGCTTAAACGTAAGTTTCATTTCATTTCGCGACAGGCTTATCTACTGACACTCGGTAGTTAGTACCTACCACCAAGCCGCTGTACCCGTCGATTCATCGCTGTCGTACCTTTTGAAACCTATCAATCACAAAAATGATTGAAATCACTCCCATATCAAATCAAATTAAATTTCAGTACTCACTGAATCATTCTCCATATATCATATCTTGAATCGAATTATTACTGTGGCTACTGAACGAGAAAAATGGTATACATGTAATGAAAATCTCGTATATTAAAATATTCTGCGATGAGCCTCGAAGCATATTTGATAGTATTATTGATATAAATATTACAAGCCAACGCATTCTCCACGAAACAATTTTCATATTATGATGTCATTGAACGTCCTGCGCACAGAGCAGAAAGGATAATTTAATCATAGAACATAATCTGTGTAACCAAATAAAAATCTTCACTGAAAATAACTGACTAAAAAAGATTCACGTCTCTAGAAAATAATTTGTTATATTCAGTCACTACGTCCACTATGCTGTCCCCTACCCATACCCATAGTGTCGCTATTTTCTACCAAAGCAATTGTTGGAAAAATAGACAAATATTTTGAAACTTATGCATTATAAAATTGTAATGACACTAAAATCAATGCATAAACATTTTGAAACAGACTTCTACTTCATCTGTTATAACAATGAAAATTTTAAATTTATGTTGTATTTGAACACGATTCAATCTTCCAATCAAAGTTAACCAGTCAAAATAATGACTTCCGCCCTTATTCTATTGGGACAGCGCAGAATAATAGATAGCAAATAAGCAGCAGGTACTTTGATTTCGCCCTTACTCACTGCTTTCATTGAAAAACTTTGAAATAGGAATTTTTATTTATAACCCAGCACCCCAATATAGACCTTTAAAAGGAGCCGATTTACAAAAAAGTTTAATCTCTTAAAAGCTCTTAGAAGTTTGTTCTTATTAAAAGGTAACAGGTGTTTTTTCTGAACAACTACCGAATACTTATAATCGTGCTGCTTGTAACAAACTTGGCCAGTTTTCCAAAATATCGTCACATAATAGGTCCTTTAATAATTACCAATCGTGAGTATAGGATGGAATACCACCAGTTCAACAATTATAAACGCTAACACACTCATACCCCCGCAGTAGGTTACTAGGTACCTGTGTCGCGCGTGGCATGGACTACACATATAACACATTACAATTACACCCATGACCCGAGTACAAATATTTATCTGCCACATAAATATTTGCCCCGGCCGGGAATCGAACCCGGGACCCTTCGCGTCGCAGGCAGGGTCACTACCAACTAGGCTACAGGGTCGTCAATTGGTCACACATTTAGCACAACACAAATCTCAATTCCGTCTTTACCAAGTTTTACCTTTGTCAGCATTGAATTGGATCGGGAAACCATTTTGAATGTGTCACTAGAGTAAATGCGAATTTAATCCTAGGATTGGCGAGTAATGCGAAATTTCTCATGCTTATCAGGAAACGTGAGGTTCCTGGTAGGACGGGATCCCATAATCTTTTTATTATGATGCAAGAGAATGTCGTATCTCATTAAACGTTGCCGGACGTCGTAACTACCTAATTTTCAATAGATTATCTCAGCCTTTCACTGTGAAATAGGTATATCTTTAAGTAATTTGGCAAAGGGAGATCTCCCGCCAGGCGAGATGACATGCCTGGGGGGCGGCCGAGGCCCCGAGTGAATGTACTCGAGACGTAGTATATATTATATGCCGGCGATCGACAAATCTTCGATAGCGCGATTCAGGCTTCGGTGACGTCACCGTGTGACGTGGTGCGGTGTCGCCACATCAACATTGATAAAACTGACTGATGGTGTATTGATAAAGTGGCTCAGAACCTCAGTTTCAGGACATAAAACTGGTGATATTTTTTTTTCAAATATCCATACAAAAGAACCTCGGAAACCCATAATAAAACCAACAAAAAAGCAAATTAAATAATAGGTAAACAAATTAAAATCTTGATAACTGCCTCTTTCTATACAAAAGTTGTTTAACAGACAATGATATAATGACCTTTGGAAACCAAATTACTAAGCTCAATAGCAATTGATTTTCGGGAATAACGACTGGTTGGCTGCAACCATGTGGCTTTATTTACTATACGGCGCTAAATTGCCATTCAAGAGGACCTTGTGGAAAATCCGCCAACGAAAAATTGTGAAATAAATTGCCAACAAAAGAGCAGGAGAGCCTTCTCATAATACGGGGTCATCGTGAACATCAGGTAATGCACACACACACACAGACACACACACACACATCGACATCAGTCATCATACACATCATGGATCCTTTGCCGACCAGGGAAGAAAGATATCCAAGCGCAACCAGCCAAATTCTTTTCATTTCTTTACGAGCTGTTGCCCGCTACTTCGTTGGTACATAGGAGTTTTTCCCGCGTCCGCGTAGAATCCCGATCCCGCGGGAACTCCGGGATAATGAGTAGCCTATATTTTGCTCCAAAACCTCCTTTATCTGCGAGTGAAGGTCCCATAAAATCCGTTCATCCGTTTCTGAGATTAGCGTGCACAAACACACATACATACAGACAAACACACAAAATTAAATGTTTTGGGTATTAAATTTTTGCATAGGTATATTTGCCATGTACAGACAGCTATCAGTTTGATTTTTATTATATGTATAGATAGATAGAAGATAGATAGACAGAAGATAGATTTATTAATTGATAGAGGTTCATCGCACATTCTCTGATACACCCACACATACATACTCACAAAATGTAAGTACACACTCACAAAAATTAAGAAAACCTGAACATTTAATTTAATCACGATCATCAGATACCACTGAGCTAGAGATGCTGCTATTTGCGACTCCACAAACGTTACATGACGTCAAATCTCCAAACTTGGAACCCCAAATAAATTTAAAATTACTACCAAAACGCTAGGTATACTGTTCAAAGCCGTCGAGCATGTTGATTCAATTAGAGAGCTTCATTGAAGCTTGATGCGTAAAGTACTGTGACGTAATAAAATTCTACTCCGTAATATCAAAGCAATCACAACGTCTTCTCCGTCTGCGTCGACAGGAAGACAAAATAAATGTTTCTCCGGGAAAAATTGCTACATTCGATGACAATCCAGTTCGGTGACCGTAATAAAAAGAGGAGCAGGTACCCTGCGGGGTTTCCATCACTTATTTATGGTCTTCGGTAACCGGTCCTCGGGGAGCGCTGAACACCACCGGGTCCCGTCGACAAAATACAGGCCAACTCGACAAATCGACGAAATAAGGCCGGCCTTGAATAAACGAAATGGTGGCAGAGAAGTTTCGCGATAGGTGCATGTACCCGGAACCCCTTACAGAGCGTGTTACCCGATATTATCTGTACGTCTATTATGAGTTTTTAAAACTGTACTCGCTAGCGACTATCGTTTAGAATTTGTATGAGAATCCATACAGCGCCTCTAGCGGTTACGATGTTGAACTACAATTCTCATACAAATTCTAAACGATAGTCGCTAGCTAGCTAGTCGAAGCTAAGGCTCGAACACCTAAATCTACATATTTACAATTGATCAATAAATTATGAGCTCTCATTTAGCGTATTAAATATTGTGACGTATTAAGTGTGATGTGTGTCCTTCATACGAGACACCAGCATTCCATTCTAATGCAATGTATCACATATGTACATACGCGAGTATTAAGAATATCCTAATTCAGGTTGTAGTCATCCAGAAATAATAAAAAACACTATCAAATAAAAAATACATTAAAGAACAAAAACCTTCCCGCAGTGGAAAACATAATAGGTATGTGACAAATTACCACAATATGGGAGTTTTAGTCGAAATATATTTTTTTATTAAAAAAGTGTAATATCACTCGCGTTATCGAAATAAATTTATCGACGTCTCATATAAATCTCATTCCCTATCCACACGACATCTCGGATCCTAAAATATATCGACCTTACATCCCGCACCAAAATAATAAGCTATCAATATATTACTATACATACATACATAGGTAAGTATAATCAAAAACAAAACCGATTATAAAAATAAACCCTTAACTAGAATTCCATGCGTCATGGGCGCCATTAACAACACACATAGACAAGAACACTCCCATATCAAGAACATAATTAAACTCAGTCAAATTTCCGTCTCCCTAAGAGTCGAACCCAGGACCGTAAAAACCACAAGCCAATTTGGAAAACATTGTTTCATAAGAGCTATCAGACACAAAAGCTGCAACGTACCTGCCGGCCACACATAATAATAGCAATCATTAAATTACCACCCCAAGCCTTCTTCTATAAACGTGTAAGTTTTCATACGTGATGTATAGAGCTCCTGCGATGGACTGTATCGAATTGAATCAAAGGCCGCGCGCCAGCCGTCGGCTCCGCCGCGGCCGATTAAAACCCCGGGGACCAATTCCCGCATTGTAGACATTGTCTTTACTTCCTTTTATGTCTGACGAAATTAATGTCACATTAAACCTCTTTAAAATAAAATAAAATTATTAAATCGGCTTAAACGTAAGTTTCATTTCATTTCGCGACAGGCTTATCTACTGACACTCGGTAGTTAGTACCTACCACCAAGCCGCTGTACCCGTCGATTCATCGCTGTCGTACCTTTTGAAACCTATCAATCACAAAAATGATTGAAATCACTCCCATATCAAATCAAATTAAATTTCAGTACTCACTGAATCATTCTCCATATATCATATCTTGAATCGAATTATTACTGTGGCTACTGAACGAGAAAAATGGTATACATGTAATGAAAATCTCGTATATTAAAATATTCTGCGATGAGCCTCGAAGCATATTTGATAGTATTATTGATATAAATATTACAAGCCAACGCATTCTCCACGAAACAATTTTCATATTATGATGTCATTGAACGTCCTGCGCACAGAGCAGAAAGGATAATTTAATCATAGAACATAATCTGTGTAACCAAATAAAAATCTTCACTGAAAATAACTGACTAAAAAAGATTCACGTCTCTAGAAAATAATTTGTTATATTCAGTCACTACGTCCACTATGCTGTCCCCTACCCATACCCATAGTGTCGCTATTTTCTACCAAAGCAATTGTTGGAAAAATAGACAAATATTTTGAAACTTATGCATTATAAAATTGTAATGACACTAAAATCAATGCATAAACATTTTGAAACAGACTTCTACTTCATCTGTTATAACAATGAAAATTTTAAATTTATGTTGTATTTGAACACGATTCAATCTTCCAATCAAAGTTAACCAGTCAAAATAATGACTTCCGCCCTTATTCTATTGGGACAGCGCAGAATAATAGATAGCAAATAAGCAGCAGGTACTTTGATTTCGCCCTTACTCACTGCTTTCATTGAAAAACTTTGAAATAGGAATTTTTATTTATAACCCAGCACCCCAATATAGACCTTTAAAAGGAGCCGATTTACAAAAAAGTTTAATCTCTTAAAAGCTCTTAGAAGTTTGTTCTTATTAAAAGGTAACAGGTGTTTTTTCTGAACAACTACCGAATACTTATAATCGTGCTGCTTGTAACAAACTTGGCCAGTTTTCCAAAATATCGTCACATAATAGGTCCTTTAATAATTACCAATCGTGAGTATAGGATGGAATACCACCAGTTCAACAATTATAAACGCTAACACACTCATACCCCCGCAGTAGGTTACTAGGTACCTGTGTCGCGCGTGGCATGGACTACACATATAACACATTACAATTACACCCATGACCCGAGTACAAATATTTATCTGCCACATAAATATTTGCCCCGGCCGGGAATCGAACCCGGGACCCTTCGCGTCGCAGGCAGGGTCACTACCAACTAGGCTACAGGGTCGTCAATTGGTCACACATTTAGCACAACACAAATCTCAATTCCGTCTTTACCAAGTTTTACCTTTGTCAGCATTGAATTGGATCGGGAAACCATTTTGAATGTGTCACTAGAGTAAATGCGAATTTAATCCTAGGATTGGCGAGTAATGCGAAATTTCTCATGCTTATCAGGAAACGTGAGGTTCCTGGTAGGACGGGATCCCATAATCTTTTTATTATGATGCAAGAGAATGTCGTATCTCATTAAACGTTGCCGGACGTCGTAACTACCTAATTTTCAATAGATTATCTCAGCCTTTCACTGTGAAATAGGTATATCTTTAAGTAATTTGGCAAAGGGAGATCTCCCGCCAGGCGAGATGACATGCCTGGGGGGCGGCCGAGGCCCCGAGTGAATGTACTCGAGACGTAGTATATATTATATGCCGGCGATCGACAAATCTTCGATAGCGCGATTCAGGCTTCGGTGACGTCACCGTGTGACGTGGTGCGGTGTCGCCACATCAACATTGATAAAACTGACTGATGGTGTATTGATAAAGTGGCTCAGAACCTCAGTTTCAGGACATAAAACTGGTGATATTTTTTTTTCAAATATCCATACAAAAGAACCTCGGAAACCCATAATAAAACCAACAAAAAAGCAAATTAAATAATAGGTAAACAAATTAAAATCTTGATAACTGCCTCTTTCTATACAAAAGTTGTTTAACAGACAATGATATAATGACCTTTGGAAACCAAATTACTAAGCTCAATAGCAATTGATTTTCGGGAATAACGACTGGTTGGCTGCAACCATGTGGCTTTATTTACTATACGGCGCTAAATTGCCATTCAAGAGGACCTTGTGGAAAATCCGCCAACGAAAAATTGTGAAATAAATTGCCAACAAAAGAGCAGGAGAGCCTTCTCATAATACGGGGTCATCGTGAACATCAGGTAATGCACACACACACACAGACACACACACACACATCGACATCAGTCATCATACACATCATGGATCCTTTGCCGACCAGGGAAGAAAGATATCCAAGCGCAACCAGCCAAATTCTTTTCATTTCTTTACGAGCTGTTGCCCGCTACTTCGTTGGTACATAGGAGTTTTTCCCGCGTCCGCGTAGAATCCCGATCCCGCGGGAACTCCGGGATAATGAGTAGCCTATATTTTGCTCCAAAACCTCCTTTATCTGCGAGTGAAGGTCCCATAAAATCCGTTCATCCGTTTCTGAGATTAGCGTGCACAAACACACATACATACAGACGAACACACAAAATTAAATGTTTTGGGTATTAAATTTTTGCATAGGTATATTTGCCATGTACAGACAGCTATCAGTTTGATTTTTATTATATGTATAGATAGATAGAAGATAGATAGACAGAAGATAGATTTATTAATTGATAGAGGTTCATCGCACATTCTCTGATACACCCACACATACATACTCACAAAATGTAAGTACACACTCACAAAAATTAAGAAAACCTGAACATTTAATTTAATCACGATCATCAGATACCACTGAGCTAGAGATGCTGCTATTTGCGACTCCACAAACGTTACATGACGTCAAATCTCCAAACTTGGAACCCCAAATAAATTTAAAATTACTACCAAAACGCTAGGTATACTGTTCAAAGCCGTCGAGCATGTTGATTCAATTAGAGAGCTTCATTGAAGCTTGATGCGTAAAGTACTGTGACGTAATAAAATTCTACTCCGTAATATCAAAGCAATCACAACGTCTTCTCCGTCTGCGTCGACAGGAAGACAAAATAAATGTTTCTCCGGGAAAAATTGCTACATTCGATGACAATCCAGTTCGGTGACCGTAATAAAAAGAGGAGCAGGTACCCTGCGGGGTTTCCATCACTTATTTATGGTCTTCGGTAACCGGTCCTCGGGGAGCGCTGAACACCACCGGGTCCCGTCGACAAAATACAGGCCAACTCGACAAATCGACGAAATAAGGCCGGCCTTGAATAAACGAAATGGTGGCAGAGAAGTTTCGCGATAGGTGCATGTACCCGGAACCCCTTACAGAGCGTGTTACCCGATATTATCTGTACGTCTATTATGAGTTTTTAAAACTGTACTCGCTAGCGACTATCGTTTAGAATTTGTATGAGAATCCATACAGCGCCTCTAGCGGTTACGATGTTGAACTACAATTCTCATACAAATTCTAAACGATAGTCGCTAGCGAGTATAGTATTAAAAACTCATAATAGACGTACAGATATCGATATCTGATACCTACAGTACTACTGTAGTACCACGTAGTACTATGGACTGTGTAACAGGAAGATGAGCTGCAGTTTTTATTACTACGATACAATATTATGGTTAGTAACCATGAAAATTACAGGGCAATTTTATTCGCTTGTTTATAGCCCTAATTCGAGTTTAACGTAAACAATTATAAATATTGTCCACGATATACCGAAATTAAGAAAATGAAACTTTTAACCTTATCTAAAAAGAACCTTCACACATGAAATTACGTTTCACTTGGGTACATATTTTTCCGACGACAACTTAAAGCTATATTAATACTCTATACTGAACTCATCGATATCTGATACCATCGGATAGTGTGTAGGGCCCGCTACTCGCGCCGGGAGTTACGAAATATCGGCGGTTAAATAAGCCATTTTGCAGCGATGAAGAACGCGGGTAAATGTACCACGCGGAGTCGTGTTGATTTACTAAAAGGTTTTCACCGACAAAAAATGAATTTGGATATTTATCATGTTTTTAAAAAGCCTTTACGCTATACATTTTTAATATTTCACGAAAGAACCCTTTTTAGGCGTTTCAATAAAATCACTATTATTTTGTAAAGTACAGTTAATACATAGTGCATGCATACATAGGTCCTGTCTGAGTTGATAATTATAAAAAACTTTACCGTTACACTACAACCAGTACGTCATATATTTGGGTCACCAAATATTCGACAGTAATATTTTTGGCTTATTCCACAAATCCCAAAGGGAAAGGGGAAGGAAATCCCTTCGGGATTTGTGGAATAAGCCATATTTTTAAGACTAATTCTTATAAATGTGAAACTCAATCCTCTAAATGGTTCGACTCCTATCTTCGAGGCTGCTCACAACGTGTTAAGATAGATGGAAAACTCTCTGACTCTTGCGACCTGTCTGCGGGCGTGTCAAGGTGATGTTCTCTCTCCTTTACTCTTCTCTATTTTCATTAACTCCATAACTTCTATTATTTATTCAAACTTCCATCTCTACGCAGACGACTTACAGCTTTACCTGCATTTCAGCCCTGACCATATCTGCTGGCTATATCTGCTGTCAATGATGACTTATGTCGTATTATAGTAAACCCAACTTAAGACTGAAACGAAAGAGGCGCTGTCGGACGCATTTGACATTCATTTGACCAATCATTGCACACTAGTAACTGACAGATGAATGAACACAACGTACTTATGAATGACTTTTCGTTAGTTCCAATTTTTGCCATTTCAGAGTTAAGTTGGGCGGACTGTAATGACTGGTCTAAGTCATTTGGCCTGCTAATCAATCCCAATAAGTCACAAGCTATTATTATTGGCAGCAGATATATTCGTAGTAAAGTTGACTGTTCCCTTGTGCCACTAATAACCATAGATGGCTTACCTATACCCTACACCGAGACAGTCAAGGATCTTGGAGTAATTATTGACTCCAATCTATCTTGGGTATCGCATGTAAATTACATTAGTAGTAGAGTCCACCATACCTTCCATGCACTCAGATGCCTCCAAGGATATCTGCCCATAAATACCAAGATATCTCTTGCACAAACTCTTATTTAACCGCTTATAGATTACGCTAATTCCTGCTACCTTGATGCCACCGAGGAGCTCCTAAACAAACTTGAGAGATTGCAAAATTTGTGTATTCGATTTATTTTTGGTACTGGTAAATTCGACCATGTTTCACATCTTCGCAAAAGGCTCAAGTGGCTCCCGATTCGCTTTCGCCGGAACACTAGGATTTTATGTATGTTGTTCAATATCCTTCACTGTCCTAAGTCCCCTTCCTATCTACGCGAACGTTTCTCTTTCGCTCGCCCATCCATTGCTCCCTGTAGAACACATCTGAGGACGTTACTCAAATTTCCTTCCCATAAAACCTGTGCCTACTCCCATTCCTTCACCGTGCATGCAGTGAGATTGTGGAATGCACTTCCACCTGATATTCGTAGCCTGAGAACCATTGGTAGTTTTAAGAAAAGAGTAAGAGAATACTACTTGTCCTTGACCACGTAAGTATTTTGTTATATATATATTCTGTATATGTATATGTATTTGTTATATATATTTTTTGTATACTTATATATTTATAATTTATACACATTTATTTGAACATATATGATGGTATGACGTATGTTTTGACGGCCCTGTAGCCTAGTTGGTAGCGACCCTGCCTGCGACGCGAGGGGTCCCGGGTTCGATTCCCGGCCGGGGCAGATATTTATGTGGCAGATAAATATTTGTTCTCGGGTCATGGGTGTAATTGTAATGTGTTATATGTGTAGTCCATGCCACCCGCGACACAGGTACCTAGTAACCTACTGCGGGGGTATGAGTGTGTTAGCGTTTATGAGTGTGTTAGCGTTTATGAATCCTGTATTTTATATTGTTAAGTGTGTGCACGACAAACCTACCTCTTGTAATGATTTCTCCAGTCGCAGGTCTGCTGGAAGAAATTCCTTAAGGAATAAGCAGTACCTTTGTACATCCTTACTTAAATGTAATTTCTATATTATAATCTGTTGTGTGTACATAAATAATAAATAAATAAATAAATAATGTGTAGTTTCGTTGAAATGCGCCTACAGTTTTTCAAACAAGCACGATTATAGACTTCCCTATTCAAACTGGGGACTAATTCCAACCCCCACAAAGCGCTGTAAGCGGGAACCAAATGAAACGTTCAGTTGATACAGCCCCGGCCTTCCCACGATTTTATGCATTTGAATTCCAATTGCTCGGGAGCGTTGAAAAATGCTCGTCTTATTTCGTACTGAATTCTTGACTCAAATCGACCGGCAGGAGAAACAAGAAGTGGCAAGAAGCCATAGTGCCAAGCTTCACGGTAAAAACATATCAAGTTACGGTAAAATATTTTTTTATATAACAAAAGACTTAGCAATTGAAGTACTAATAGTCAAATCAAAGTTCGCGACAAGGAAATAATATCTTCCTTAACTTTTTAAATAAGCTGATGTAACTTCAATACCTTGGAGATGGGGACTGCAACGACGAGACCCTAATGAAACCGGGTTCTCCCTCTCGAATCCCAAAGTTCTAGGATTTTTTGTAAATTCAGTTATCTCGGGTCCCGCGACTTTTGGGTCAAGATCAGGCTTCACCCCAAAGTATGTCTTCGGAGACACGCTTGTTCAAATTGTAAAGAAATAAGTTTAGTTCTCAAAGGTCAAATTTAAATTGCTTTTTTATTAAATTTATGTAGCAAACGAGGTTCCTCGCCTTGGCCCCTCGGTATCATTAAAAGCTATATATATCTATGTCGTAACCAGACCTTAGAATGGATCACTTCATGTGTTCGGCCATTTCGTCTATAAGCTTATCGATCACTTTATACTACTAACTTGAGCTAAGACGTGACTACACAACAAACGCAATTTAATTTTGCAAAGTATTTAACAGAAACAAATAAATGTGTCTTTAATGTTTTAAATGTCTAGTTCTAGAACATCGAATCCGCGCAAACATGTCAAAAAATTATGGCCAACTGTTAGCCACAATTTTTATATCATTACGCACACATTACCCACACATAGACAATAAACGAAGGTGAAAAACATCGCCTGCACGCACACATGCCTATGTTGCTTTGTTTTTTTGTTTTCACTGTAGGGCGACGCTCAATCTAGATATTTAAAACATCTAAGAAATGTGTATGCCATGTAATAACAAAAACAATATTTTTGTTGAGTAACTACCCGATAAACAAAGAGACAAGGTAGGTACTTAAATAGCGAGTGGTCAACATTGGCCTATGACTTCAATATCACCAGACACGTGTTATTGACCCAGAAAGAAGGGAGTAGAAGTTGCAATACACATGTAATAATCTCTGGTTATAAAAATCAGGAAGGTGGTGCTGCATGCTCGTTTGCTATCTTAATTCAATATAAAAATATATAAAAGATGTGTAGTGAGACTGATTAATAAAATACGAAATGGTGAGAGGATGAACAGAATGGTTCCTAATTGGAAATCTGTTTTGTATTAAAATAAAAATAAATTTATTACCAAATATATAAACCAAATATAACAAATACTCCGCTGGATCTTTGTAAACTTTCCTATCTAATCTATGAAGTATATTATCATTTACCATTAGGCAACACACTAGTCGGCTTTTTAAATAAAAAATATAATTTAATGGGGTATTTAAGATTTTTTTTCATAGAAGTGGAAAATATGAGGTTCGAATGAAAAGCACGCATTGAAATCGATGGATCCGTTTGAGATTTACGATGCCATGAGACAGAAACCCAGATACACAGAACCACAGACAGACAGGTCAAACTTATAACACCCTTCTTTTTGCGTGGGGGGGGGGGGGTAAAAGGACACTATTTGCTTGTTGCTTCAAGCCGTGAACTTTGACACTAACAAATGAAATATACACAATAGATTTCAGTTTTTTATGCATTCTTAGCCTTGAGGATTCAATTTGAATAAGTAAATCAAATGTAAACGCTTGTCACTTATGTACCTACCTAATACGGAAAATAGAATTGCAATTTAGTAAGAAGTTAAGTTGATATTATTATATAGACCCATTGCAATAACATAATGACGCGCACAATAAAATTGTACCAATGATATCTTTATGAACAAATGATTTTGCATTTTGAATTAAAGCGTTGATTAGTTACATCCCATGAAATGTTTAACTGTCAAGTAAACCCTAATTAGCAAACTATGCGACAAGTAAGTTACGGGTCAGTTTATCTTAAGATTAGTGCTACCTACTCGGACATCTTGAAACTCACACTAAATTGAAAATTATGCCAAAAGCTGACCAAAGTGCTGGACCGTGTTCTACCAAATATAACTATGAAACACCACGAGGAACAAGGCTTTCTTTCTAAATACCACACTCAAATCGGTGCATTCATGCAGGAGCTAGAGTGCCACAGATAGACAGTCAAACTTATAACACCGCACTTTTTGCATTGGGTTTTGGAAAGTAGTCCAAAATTGGCACGATTGTCTTTAATCACCGAAAACCTATCAGTTTAATAAAGTTTTTGGCTATTATAAACCCATAAAAAATGAAGGAATTGTTTTTAAAAGAATGCCATCAGTGGAGTAATTAGTTTCCTCAAATTTATACTTTAAAGACAATTTATTGCCGGGATAGGCGAGGCCTACGCCTACGGCTATGACGTCAACTAAACCTTCCAACAAAAAGCGCCTCCATAGTGTTGGAAAGCAGCTTAAATAATAATATTACATTTATATACAAGACGTATAGTGAAGGTTCACAACATTATTAAAATCGATTGATTACTAAGTGATCATTTTCCGTATGTCCTAGATTTATTAAAAATCTTTTTACCGTTTAAAATTGATTAATACAATTTTTATTAATCCACATAGTATATCATAATTGTATTAAAATATTTTTACTGAGCCATATGATATATAATATTATATTAAAATAATTACAACATAGCACCTATAACTATGTAAAGTGGTGTTATATTCAAAAATGCTATTTATAGGAAGTTAAAAACATAGTTAAACGATAAAAAAATCTTAAAACCAACACTTACAGCACTTGGATCAAACACTAAACGTTGACCTTCCGTTCAATTTTGTCCAAACCTCGTTCACTGTTTAAACACTATTAATAAAACCGAAGAACTTATTTAGAACACTTGAAAAATCTTAAACTCACACTATACATGGTCAAGCGTGTTTTGTGTAACAAATATCAAGAGCACAGTAGTGTTTTGATGAATCAAACATTTTTCCTGGCACACTACACCTCGAATTACAACTCGAAACTGGTGTTCATCGTGTTCGTAACAGTGACAGTGTAGGGCGGCACGTCCGTCCCCGGCGGCGGTCGAGAGCGTACTGCCGGGCTGCCGGCTCGCGGTACAACTCGCTGCTTGCGCGCGCATTACAGTCTACCCTCGCCTCGTTGCAATGCCATTACTATACGCATCAATCAGATTAGTCATCGACTGAGCGATGTAGTACCAGCTTCGGAAACCTCTCGTCCATCAAGCGCGCTGACGGATGAGACTGTGGCCACATAATCGCACTGTTCTGTAATTATCAAAGCTAAACTGCATTTAGATAAAAGTAAAATGTTTAAAATTCAACTTAAGTTTATTTATTTATGGCTGCAAAATTTGAAAGTTGTTGATGGATTGAATTAAAATTTACACAGAGTAGAGAATAATTCAAAAGAATTGATAACTATTATAATACTAATACTAACTACGTACACAGATACTATGTAATAATGTACCAAAATTCCTCGGGAATAGAAAATATCAAACGTTTTAGACGTGGCCTACTTTCGTTGCAATAGTAGCTAACCAACTGAGCTGCTGCTAAGCTCGGCTGGGTTTAGCAAGTAATAAAATATGATTAGTTACATTAAAGTATGCTTTAAACTAGTATTAATCGAAATGTTAAGTTATTTTGAGTTATCTCACAATAAACCAAATAAGCTTAAAACTTTCATTTGATCAATCTAAACCAACTTAGTACTAAGTGGGCACTGCTACCGTGCATAGACCAAGATGTCGGCTTCGGTTACATTTATTCGTCAACACCATAACCAAACAAACCGGCTGAATCCGTGCTAAAAGAACCGCAAGTGAACGAAACAACATCAAAATATTTTCCCATAACAGTAAGCCTTTTGCATATTATTGAGTAATGGAAACGTATAAACGCGTATTGTAAAAGGGGTGTTAAAAAGAAAGGGCGGATCGGCAACCGCCAATTAATCGCGGTTCACAATGTTACGGGTTAAACCGGTTAGTGAGGCCGCACACCAGAGATACATTTGGATTACAATAATTGTAGCGCCACATTTGAAACGCGATATATATATCGCCCCCCTATATTTGTATGTAAACCCGCACATCAATGATACATTTGTAGGTGCAGTTTGCGCCGAGGCGTTTGTCGTACCAAAACAATTGAAGATCGAACACGTTCATTTTATGTGGCACCGTGCTTCAAAAATGACAACAATGACATTACGAAAATGAAAGACAATTAGACGCTATAATTGTGCTTCCGATGTGCATATACTCAAGACGTTTGTCGCCGCGTAAATGTAGTAGCAATAATTTTGACGCTGTAAATATATGTTGCGAGTAATATGTGGTGCCGGTCTGCGGCCTCACTTAAACGTGCGGGTTCGCAAATAAGTAACCTCTTCAATTTACCGGTAACGGCCGCGGTCGGCCGTGCGTGCGCAAATTTGATCACCTCCACCTTCGCTTCTCCGAATACTATCAAAGAGATCTAATAACTCGATAATACAATCGTCTGAAGTTTACGTATACGGGTAGTTTAAGTGTTACTTATATTATTTTAAGTGTATTTCAATTTCGAGTTCGATTCCCAACTGGACCAAGTGCAGGTTTGATTTTCGGCTGAGACTGACGTTTATTATACAGTTTAAATATTTCCTTCCGGGGCTATGAATGTTGGTGATGTGTTATTAGTTTTATCTATACTACCCATGACACAGCAAATCCTAGTAGGTACATGGAAAAGAAGTAGAAAGAGTTTATTTTTGTAATTTAGTTACAACGTATCCATTTACCAAATCATACCCAGACTAACACCGACGCGAATTAACTATTCTAGGCCTGCGCAATATGCATAATAAACTATAACGCAAACCGAGTCGTTCGTATCGGCAAATGTTTGCAACGAAAGAGTTGTAAACGTCGGGTTTTTCGATGGAAAAACGAAAATTGAGGAGCGATCTCGAAGAACACAAGATAGGACATATAAATCGCACACTTTTGCAAGGTGCACGTCGAAAGAGGAGATCCGCTTGATCCGCCCAGTACTTATTTCCTGAATAATAAGCAGTATCGGTCTGTGTAAGCAGCAAACCGCCGTCAAACAGGTACTTGCAATTCAAATTGGGCCGTCCGCTGCCGAGTCAACTCGATGTTTTATGGTATGAATACCATTTGACTGGCGGCCTTTTAACAGATGTGAATGTTTTATTGGAGCGCTTGTTCAATTATGCAAAGGTTGTGTTATTTAAATTTTGTCATGTGTAACTGACACACGAGCGAGATCTGGGATGATTAGTAGTCTTCGCTTCACAGAAAAATATTACAAGCTACTCGTACAGGATAAAAAGTTCCTTACAATTTTCCGTCCGAGGGCCTTTAGAACTGATGCAATGCCATCCCGTAAATTAAAAACTCGTGTCAATTTTTTTTTTTTTTCATAAAACAATGTATACAAATATTTTTTAAACAAATGCAATCTATAACATTCAGTTGTAAAACAAACTCCTTGAGAGTTTCTTGCCGCTTCTTTTTCCAAGACCATTTACAATATAAAAAATTGTTAGAAAAGGAAACAGGTTCGTTTTAACATAATTTAATTTTATTTCTAAAATCAAACGGGACACATATTTCGATAGTTCCTAATCATTTAGTAAGAATAAGAAACATTTATTCCGTCAGGAACAGCAGTTTCTTGTATCCTTCTCAGTCTTGGATTTTTGGTGAGGACAACGTAGCAGATACGTGTGAAATATATTATAACTTTACTGGCTCCGATGGAACTAACCCAATCGGCTGGTTCTTGAAATAGAAAAATTCATTAACGTACCTATGTACGTCCTACCTAGTTCGTACTATGTCACACGTGACATGTATCTGTACCACACAGGGCCCCGTAAATTGCTCCCGCTGAAAGTATCGTGGAAAATTTATTTTGCAAGTATCCGTACTGCATCTCTTTGACAACAATCCTGATACTCTACGAACTTGTTACGTAGCGCGTCGTAGCAAGTTTCGTAGACTCCCCTCGTAGCAGCACTCGTAGAAGTTGGCGTAGTTATGACTTCACTATTACGTAGCTACGACAGAACATCATTTATTTAAAGTTAGTTTAAGTACATTTTAAATGGATAAAAGGTTTGTAATAAACTCCAAAGCGGTTTAAATTGACATAATAAAATTAGCGTGTAATACAGTGTCAAGACGTATAATTTGCATGCAGTAGGAGGAAAAGCATTCTAAACGGTTAACAACACTTCAGCTCACCTCTGCTAAATGTGCTTTTATTATAATTAATTCTATTATTATACCACATTCTACAGTGTGTAAAAATTCCCCACAAATAACGCAGTCTCAGTGTTACATTTTTACCCAATGGCGCAAAGGAGGGTAACTTGTTTAGCGTCTACGTGTGTACAGTTCCTTTGGCGCTCTAGGTGGCAAATATGTGGGCCCATTTGATTCTTGCTACAACCGATAAGTTTTTATATCAAGCGTGTATCACGTGTGAAATAAGTGCTTTATATTATATTAAGTTCTCATGTAAGTGCCTGTAGTCTTTATGAGAATAAATTCTTTAAACACATCACTAAAACACTGTAGTAATACAAATTGTATATGTAATTGTATATGGCAAATACAAGAAGCAAATGAGTCATCTGATGGAAAGCAGTCACAGTCACGCGTGGATCGTCAGCTTTTAAATTATTTATTAACTTAATTTTGTTTCCAAATCAAAAGCGATTGAAGTTGTTACCTAATTGCTCTACACACATCAAAATGATGTCATGTCACCTCCCTGTCACGTCGCCCGTTTGTTGCTAAGCATTTACTTTTGTTTTAAGTATTAATTTAATTAATATAATTTATTGTTCGTCGTATTTCATTATATGTCACATTACCTTTTAAGTATATTAATTTAATTTTCATTATGTCGTGTTGGTGCTGCTTTAATTATAAAGTTTTAACATAATGGCGTATATTATCTTCCTGGTTTTATAATATATAGACGAAAATGAGGATAGGTTACGAACGTTTTCTGAAGGGCGAAAGGATATTTTTTTTAACTCCTATGGCTATGAGCATAACTGACTATTCAAATTATCGCGCCGTTCGGTTTCCATTCAATTAATGACCGCGTTCACAATGAATCATCTGTGGCTTTATTTTTGAAATAGTGTCTCGCGACGAACTCTCGTTGCAATTTGAATCATTCGTCTACTACGACGAGCGGTCACAACGTCATACATTCGACTAGCCAGTAGGGATGAAAATGGCGAAAGATACTCATATGTTTTTTTCGCAACTTTGAATCTTTCCAGTAAAATACATGTAACTTTGGAATAATACATATTTTGTTATTTACAAAAACAGGTTTCTACAATTCAATATCACTATTGCAATCGTCAACCTGAACGTCGTCTGGTTCATCAATTGTAACATCATTGATACCGTCTTTAGCATTGACTTTCAGATTCCAAATCTATTCAATCGATCAGCTGTTAAAAGTTTGTCAGCTGTCATTGAAAGTTTCTTTATTTAATTGAAAAATACAAAGTCCGATTGAAAACTACATGTATTTTACTTTTCATTTTTAAACCTACTAGCCAGGCAAATGATTTGATGCAACATTCATTTGATATATCAGGGGCGCGTACCACTAAGCAACCAAAACGTTCGAAACGACACTTTTTTTTTAAATAAATATGTTTTAGATGTTTTGGTCGCCAAGTGCAACGTACGGAACGTGTAGGAACGTTGTAAATTCGATAAAATAACGAGGACGAACGGTTCAAAAATGCACAAAAAACCAAACTATAAGTATGTTAGAGTTTTAAAATCAATCCGTGTCAAGTCTCGCGATGAAATTTAATTCTGCTCCATCGATGTTTAGAATTTTAAAGGTATTTTGAATATTAGTGAACACCGAAGATATTTAGATAGATATCGATAGCTCGACGCTATTGTCTGTAATACATCAGTGTCAGCGCACCGCGACGTGTCGCGCGGTCTCCGTCCTGACTCCCGACCGTCCCGCGACTGACACGACGCGTCACGCGTCACGCTGTCACCGCGCACGTGACGCGCGTCACGCTGTCACCGCGCACGTGACGCGCGTCACTAACGACGTTCGTCATCCGTTATGCACACAGCAAGAATTGCCTGTGGATAAGCTGTCTATACTAACCAAAGTGTAATATAGCTATACTAGCGGCACGCTATGATGGCCGGTTTGACACATTACAACAGTGATGTGGAATGTCAATTTATTCTCGAACAAAAAACAATTAAGTTTTGTTTTTGTACCTGATTAAATAGGTTTAATAAAACAAAAATGTAAATGTTTATTTAATTTATTTGAACGAACTGAATATTTATCGTATTAGATTCCATTTTTAAAAATTTTCAATTTAGAAAACCAAATGCCGAGTTGTGGTATATATCATATAAAAATAAAAATTTTACCTTTTGTATGAAACAGCTGATATTTTTTTGCGATTTCAGAGGTTTGTCCACATAGTGAAAATTGTTCATATTCACAAGTACATTCACCCCTTAAATGGTGCAAACTGATTTTTCTACACTAATTGTATACATTTTAGAAATCAATTTAATAAATAAATTTTGAGTCCTAAACCTAAAACTACATTCGATAAAATTTATGAATCTCTGCACATCACTATCGTCAATAAAGTAATACAATTATTTCCTTCAAAGTCGTTATCAATTAATACGGAACTTCATGAGCGGACAAACGTCAAACCGGCCATCATAGCGTGCCGCTAGTTTAGTAGTGTTTGTATTTAAACAAGTGAGGGATTCCTTACGGAGTGATATGGCGGTGAGAACTTCCGTTACCTCAATTGGCACGTGATTTCCGTTACGCGGTTTATACAGTATGACTTTAAAGTTGCCATCTGAACTTTATTATGTCCTATGTAGTAAGTAAATGGAATATTCTTCTGAATGCGATTAAGACAGGAATTATATTTCAGTGTCAAATAAAGTATAAAAAATAACTAACTTTTTCAAAACGATAAAATACTGACTTCAAAATCAATAAGTAGAGATAACTTGACAACTACTCAAACTTAAACTCAAATTTAAACGGGCATAGGCGACAATAGAAGACAATAGGAAAAGGGCAAAAGCTTTTGATTAAAGAAATAATTTTATAAATCGAAACACCCAGTCGAAAGTTACGATTACCTCGTAACTTAGTCCATAAAAATTTCTAAATCTATAGTCATATGATATCAAACGTGAAGCGGTGAGTGCCGCCGTGTGTATTACAAGGCGAGGCGTACTTTTTGCCGGCTTCACGCTTTTGTTCACGGCACGCCGTCTATAGTTTATTGGTCTGAGCCGCTCGATGTCATTTGTGCCGGGTCGGGGCCACCTGAAGAATGCCGACAACGGGTAACTAGTTTGTAACCGTAACTATTAAGAGGCCATCAACTCGTGTACTCGCTGCTTCCTACTAACGACGACTCTACGTTAATGTTGCTTCACCATTTTGAACTTTATCATGTGTCACTTAGAGTTAGTTTTAGATTAACAGGTGTCGGTCACTTTTCGCCCCCGACTGACTTTTATTATGTATACTGTCCCACGAACAACCGCCATGAATATGTAGCAAACTACATGTGACTGACAATATGGCGTTGGAGTGGAGACAGTAACAGCTGTTCCGTCCACGAGTGCAGGGCTATCTCTGAATTTTGCTAGTGTTTTTTTTCTTATATTATGTACAATTTTCAGTCAACATCGAAGAACTATTTAATGAGAATAAGCTTAAAATATTTTGAAGTAGCTTTTGCCCGCGCGGCTTCGCCAGCGTGGAATTCGTTTATATCGCGAAAAGGGGAAGTGGGGGAGGAGGTAAGTCATCAACTATCTTCCCGGTAAAATTCGTCGAAATCGTTTATGCGGTGAGATTTTTCATACAAACTTTCATCCCCTATTTCAAGCCTTTAGGGGTTCATTTTTGAAAAAAAGTAGCCTATGTGTGGCTCTGGGTCTTCAACTATTTTCATTCCGAATTTCCGAAAACTTCACAGACAGACAGACTTTCGCATTTATAATAAGTATTAGTATGGATAACTGAAGTGGTATAAATCCATTTCAAAATTTAATTAAATCTACGGTCTCATAATCAAAGAGAATAGCGTCGGTAAAAGCCTCCTGGCATTCTAAAACTGTATACTAACACAATCTTCTAATTTTATTTTGTGTCTCTGATAAACTATTTTAGTCCGGACGATAATGAGTAATAGTGGTCATTGTCTTCGATAGTAAACGCTGTTTCAAAAGCCATTTCAAATTTTAACACGAATTTATTATGATTTTATAATAAAATTTAGTGACTAATGAAACCTAACTTATTTAACAGGTTTATTTACTGCTTCAACTACAATTACTTGTCTCGGTTTAGAGGCCAACAACTGGAAACGTTACCCTATCTCTATCGTGCGTGGATGTCCGAATAACAATAGAGTTATACACGATGCGTGAGAAACAGTAATGGCTTGCCGGTCGCTTGCAGGAATTGTGCGGCGAGGGGCGACGGCCGCTTTTGTGCGTGTTCATAATGAATACGCGGGCGCGGTGACGGGCGCGCGCGCGGTGGTCATGGCGATCTCGTGTCCACATTGACCGCCAGGCGTTTTGCGCGAGAGTTCAGGAGGCCTACTACGAAAAACGAACGGTGACATATGTTACGTCGACGTTCGTACTTTGAATTTCGTACCACAATAGTGATTTTGTGTTCGTTTTTCGAAGTAAGCCCCCAGTAGATACTGCCGCGATCGCGCCGCGCGCGTCGTCATTAGCTTGCCCGCTACTTAGACCACACGTGCGATTCCTGTGTGAACACTTGGATATTACGCCATATGTTTGATATTTCGTGACCGCGCCCGCCACCGCGCCCGCCCGAACAAACACTAGAGATGGCAGAAAGATGATCATAACACTTTACCTGTGGGCCCAGCCCCACTAAATAAAATTTGCTCAAAGCAATTCCAATTAAGAGATTAGATCTGTAACAAAAGTATTAATGAATACCTTAAGTTTAGATACGGTGGAAAGGCTCTCAGGTTGCCCATTTATATTTCAGGTTTACAATGTTCATTTACTGTTTTGTAATTTACATCGAATTTGGGTAGTTACTATTTTATTGTAAGTGTTATTAAGCTCGGCTTTGCGGCTGCTAACGAATTCGTGGAACAAGCATTTGGCAGGACCTTTTATAAGTTTTGTAACCAAAATACAGTTTGTGCAGAATGATATTGTGTCAACAAAAATAATTTGTTTTCTTACTGACCGCCTTGTGTGACATCAATCAAACTGTACTACCATAAGTCTAACCAACCCATTACGATTTCATCCAACCGCTTAATTATCCCTCATATCAGACTTCTCAAGTCTGAGTCTCAGTTCAGACACATTTTACTAACATGATAATCAAGGTAGACGTGATAAAACTTAATTATGTGACTTAATTACGCCGTCTTTAAATTTTGCTTCAATCATCGTGCGTGCAAACCAACGTCACGCCTTTCCCAGGTTTTGATTATTACTTTAATGGGTAAGAAGTACCAGGGCGGCAGAGAGCGCACGCGAGTTACGTTTTCAGTAACAATTGGAGTTTTCCAATGATGTCGGAACGAGGCGCGGCAGCCATTCCCTTCATTGCATCTGCACTAAAAGCCCTCGCCGGCGCCGTCAAGGCTCCGTCCCATCCAATTATTGCTCACTTACCGTCTTCTCACCTCTTCACTCTCCCTTGAGAACCGCGCCGCACGTACACAGTATATTAAATGCGGGTTTCATCAATGCGTGAATACTACAACCGTTTTTAGACTTTTTACACACTTTTTAGCTTCATTGCCGTCGTATGTACGTAAGAATGTAATAAAGTTTAGTTCAATATTTGTCTTTATGCACATTTAAATATGGTACAATATACTTACAGACGTGTATATTTAAATCAATACCTATATTTTTCGTAATGAATTTCTTCAAATTACAAATACAGTATTAATACTTTATTAACAATAGGGCAAGCCAATCTGAGTCTTTTTATGTCGGCATCGATAAAATTATACGACTACAATCGACATCCGAGGAGAAACTTTAATAAAAGATCCCGGAGTCTCAAGATGCTTATTTAAACACCAATTTTATTTCACTATAAACTAGGTAGTAAAATACTCGTAAGTATCTAAGTGAACGATGAATAAGTCGAGATAGCTACGAGGTTTGAATGTGTGACGCCAGATTGAGGTTCATATTCTATAAGCCCCTCTATCTTTCATAAATTATGTGCGTATCATTAATGTATAGTTATAATTACTTGCTTTGGCGAATATACGTGCTCTGGCGAAGAAAAGCATCGTAAGTAAACATGCACATAATTATGTACAACGTTTTCAAAGGTATTGCCAAGTTTGCCAATCTGAGCTTTGTCAACGACCTCACACTATGACAGGATACTGAGCCCAGCATTGCGACAAATGTAGGCCACTATGATGTCGATAATGATGAAAGTAAACATTCTTTTTCATAGCAGTCTATTAAAGGTCCTACAAATTGGACAAGATATAATGTTATGTAAGCAGCCGGGTGTAGACAGTAATTAGCGTACCCGACTGACTACACGAGGCGTGTGGTTGGTAGTTAGGTAAGTTTTGGTGAAGTTTGCACTCGTGCACTTGTATGCAGCTCACTGACCACCGTGTGGCGTATCAAATCACAGTTTGAGAGCTCGTCGGAACTTTGTCGGACTACACCCGCCCGTAATGCTTCTTGTTTTCAACATGTCCACATCAAAATGCACGTCGAGTTACAAATATACTGTCATGTTACATTTTTTTCATATAGGTAAAGTATCCCTCTTAAACACTTCTTGTTAAATATGATTTTTAAATTAATGGTTAAAAAACATCGTTCTGCCATCGTCCATCTTTTATTCTACACTTACACGACAAATGGTAAGTCTATAAAAATGTAGTGTGTGAACACTACTCAAAGTGTTTGTAATCAGAAGTGGCGTTGCAAGGAAGTGTCGTAAAAATCACATCTATATTCATCTCGCTCGCACGTACCCGATCGAGAAACTCACTGAAGCACCCTCCTAATGCAAACCCGATAATCCTTACAATGTAATCTGCAATCGCGGAGAAAACTTTTTAAGCATTTTACGATAGTTGCTGACTTTGGATGGACACGAACACGTACAGTGTGGTAACAGGAAGGTCCAATTAACCGCGAATTCGCTTCCGTACAATGTTATCTAGCTCTCTTAACCCCTAGTACATCTCGACATTCGGAGTGCTCGTGGACAATTTTGTTATAAATATTTTTACTTTTGTAGACAGCAGATAAACGAACAAACGAACAACTTTATGTTAAATGATCACCGTCGACCATAGACGAAACAATAAAGGCGTTATCGATGCATTGTTGTCAAAACTACATATTACTCTACACCCTAAAATCAACATAATCTTATAGATTAATTGAAATTGAACATACTTCTTGGTATTTAAACGTATGACAGATGCCTTATTTATTTAACTATATCGTTCACATAACGATATACGGTATAATCACATAACGGTATAATCGTACATAATTGATACCAGCAACTGTGCTATACGTATGACACAGAAATATAAAATCGGTGTTTAACTCGAACAAAAATAGGTTTTAATTTGGTATCACAAAAATAGAAATGTTTTTGTAATGTCAAATACATAAGTTCAAATACAGCCTACGACAATCTGGCCTAAAACTCGGTAAAATTGCTCTTAAGATTATGTCCGCCTTTTATTACCTCCCCAGCTATAAGAAGGCACGAAAACCAATAAAAAGGAATTGTACCATTAACGAAGGACATAACTATCTAGCAAATCACAAGGTGCAGAGAGATAGTAATTCATTCATCAGTAGCATTTTATTTTCCGTAACAAACCGACTGAAGCAGTGAAAACCAGGTACCTATTTAGAAAAGGTGGAAGAGCGTAGCAATTTTTCAATTCGCTGAAGGAAGCAAGCTACGGAATCAAAGGGGGGTGTCGGGGGGGTGAACTTTGTTTTGTTTATTTGCCGCAGTGGGTAATCGGGGTTTCCTGGGATCTTATTGCATTACACCTGCCGCGGCGAGCTCTTGCATAATCAGAGCCGTGAGCTCCAATGGATGCCACTTACTCGATAGCATTCGACCACTCTGGAAAATATTACATTATTTATTTTTATTGATGTCAAGACGAGACGAAACACTTCAGTAGCTTCTACAGCGGGGACATTATTATGTTTACAGGAAGACAAACACGTTATGTTAAGCTGTAAAGCTGTACTTGTTACCAATGGGTTTTAGGAATAGGAAAGTCATTACACCCAAAAAATTACAGCTAAAAATACTTTTTTAGAATAGCCTATGCTAAAATTTGAATTTTTTTTAAGTATAAAGAGTTTGTCTTATCTTCAGCACTAGGAAGTTCAAGTATATAATCCATCCAAACTACACTTATGGACGTATTTTTTTGCATTGTCCATCGGTTCGTAAAGGTGCAATATTAAAAGGTTTTGGATGACAAAAAACGGCGAAATGACTTCATTGGCATATTCCAAAAAACATTTCTTATAACCAAACAGAAGTATTTTCCTGTGTCTACTACAAGCCGCACAGCTCTATAGCAGTGAGCACGTATCCTAATGCACAGTGGTTGCATCTGTGAGAACTGAACGTGGCTTTACAACGGAACTCAACCGTCGCGGCTCGCCGAGAATCACCTCCGAGATTGAAAAATAACAAATTCTCACTACAGACTGCGCCACCGCGTAACTAACTCGATAGATTAAAAACAGATAGATTTTTCCCACTAAAGCTTTCAATCCGCGTAATTCCTGTTGTTTTTTACTTCCCTTGACTGACAAAGAGCTGGGAAAAAAGTTTAAAATAACTAAAAATCTGTCTGCCCTTCATCACACAATGACCTTGTCACGCGCGGCGCCACTCGACCGATCACACTGCGAGAGTGTGACACGAGTGTGTCTTGACTGTGACAAGGCGATCATACGTCACACTAAAGTTCTTCAGTAAAAACTACTGAAACTCCAGAGGCCAGACACTGTCTTCGTGTCACTAAATTGAATATGCAGTGCTATTTCTGGGGCAAAAAACCTTCAACATTCAACCAGTGACACTTACAAAAAACACTTTTATACGTACTACTTAGAATACAATAATTCTAATCGTGGTGACCCAACTTGATCATGTATTTTCTCGAAGCTCTGAAATTATACCTTGGTAAGTTAATATACCCTGAATGTATATGGAGACTACTCATAGAAAAAATTGCGAATAATAAATAATGTCGGAGCGCAGCCAAGTTTGCGCTGATTTTTCAACGCCATCTATGGAGAATCTCCGGAGCTACATTTGAAAACGTCAAACTGTTTGAGCATGCGTTGGGTGGGGCGAGAGTTGATGTTTGAAGTGCGGATCTATCATGAGGATCATTCTGGATTGAGCTCTGAGACCGAGCAGACGTGTCGAACTCGCTGCCATGCCGAACTTGCTGCATTTCCAAGTTTAATCTAAATTTAATCTTGCTGATCGTTTATTATTTTGTTGTAAAATATGTGCAAATATTGTAAAAGACTTTAAAACTCGGTGTACTGACTATTATTTCTGACCTCCAGCCATCTTTAACTCAAAGTATAACGACCGCTCTGACCGAGGCTTCGTTACATATTCGTATATTATTGGTGTTTAATAAAAATAAAACATTAATTTGAAATTAATAACACTGTTAAATTACAATAAATATTCAAATTGTCTGCCACCCATTCTGATGCAGGCCCTATATCTACGAGTAAATGCATCTTTGGTAGATACTACTTGTTTTTTTATTTGTATTTTTTCTCTGAATGGCTATAAGTTCTACCAAGACTCATTTCAAGGTTATACATTCATTGCCGAACACCCTATAATGTTATTGATATTGATATAACATATAGAAACGTTTTGACAATCAAACACAAAACTACGAACGCGAATGTAACAACATTTTGCTCTGTAACATGCATATTGAATACTATAACAATAGGGACATGAGCGGAGCGCCAACCCATTTCAATGCGGGCCACGCACCGCGAAGCAAATCTGCTAACGGCGCGCTCCGTAAACACCTCGCCCCTGATTACCCTCGCAATTATTTGGCTTGTTTAGCGAATTCACAAACAAATTCTGAGAACTAATTAATGGAACGGCTCCTCCGTTCCGATACAAATTCCCGTGCACCATCCATTTTCAAGGCTCGTCGCTCGCTGGGTCAAAAGGCGCGGGTGAGTCGAGTTCCTGTCTGCCTATAAATCAGTCGTGTTGTACTAGCTGTACCTATATAATTTTATATCAATCGTTTAGATGATAATTTGAGTTGAGTAAATGCTTACAAAACATACAATCAGAAAACTTATAAGGAATTTTAAAGATCAATATTATGAAATTCGTGTGATTTTCATCTTGGGAAGTAATTTAACATAAATTTAGGTATTTTACTGCCTACACAGCGTACTGTCCCAAGAAGCAACAGCGTCCAAGGATCCATTTCATTAATTATTTGTCCACGTAGTGAGATCGGTGTACTTTAATTTATTATAACCTTAATTATAACTTCGCCCAACCGCTACTGAAACTAATAAACACCACCACCTGGGACTGGACCCACCAAACTCCTACACAAATTATCTGGCGCATTCATGAATTTGACCACAAATTAAAATTAAATAGATAGATACTTCTCCTACTTCGTAAAAATATATCTACCGGTTAGCTGTATTTCAAAAACTAATTAATAGTTTGGAATTAATGCTGCAACTGGTAGTTTCGTAATTTCGGCTGAATTTAACTGAATCAATCACAAATACTTATTCTCTTTTCTCTCTCTCTCTCTATCATAATTTAGCATTTTCCGAAACAATGGTAAAATCAATCCTAACACTTATAAACCTTCCACAAAGGATGGTTGGGTTGTTACTAAATAAAATGCCCATCATCTTAGACATTATCGCCACTTAACTATTACCAGGTCAGGTTATTGTCAAGCGTCGTCTTATTTCCAAACACGGCGCCAATATAAATAAAAATAAAGAATTTTGTATTTTAATATTTCACTACAACAATTTGGTTGCAAGCAAACCCCGTTGATGATTAAAAAGGTGACTGTCGAGTGGTAGTCGACCTCAAATAAAAGCGGACTATTCATAGCACAATACGGTGCCAGCTAACGAATGGTCGAGAATGGCTGCGATCTTGGGTTGGGAGTCGGACGGACAGAGTTAGGGCGGAGCTGTCACGCGGAGAAACGTGCTCTAGTAATGACGACATCTTCTGCATACCCTCGTGGGAATAACACAGTTTTTTTAATTAATATAAATAAATAAATAAACGCTTCACACTCATAGCCCCACACTAGGATTCCCTGTGTCGTGGGCGCCTTGGACAACACACAAGACAAGGACACACACCCAGACCGAGAACGGAAAACTCAAACTCATCTCATCATTCAAATTTCCGCCTCGCTGGGAATCGAACCCAGGACCCTCGGAACAGCGATCCGGCGTGTTAACCATTGCGCCATCCGGGTCGTCAAAAAATATTCGACAAAAGAGCACACGAACCAGTACTTTTCTATGAAATTAAGGTACCAAATGAGCAGACAACACCACCCTTCCGCTGCCGCCCATTACAACTGTGACAAATCTAGACCTAGATCAAGCAAAATGGTGGTAAACTAGGCTTCAGCCTCACCCTGGTCTCCCGGCATGAGGTCAGTACTCCAGGCCTCAGTATACAGAAAGACCTGCGATTAAAACTGGTAGTTAACACTGGCTTTTCATATTCAAATAATTTTTAGATAATTATTTATAACGTTATTTTTTCAGTACCAGTGCAATAAAAACACTGAAACTAGCGCAACCTACTATTTGCTAAGTACATTTTGCATTTTCGGTTGGTATACCTATTGACGAAATATTATATTTTTTATTTGAATTTGGTCATAAAGAACATTTTATTGGCCTCCACCCAAATAACAAAAAGCGAAACCGTAGATACTAGCGAAAGTGATAAAAATTGTGGGGATGTGAAGACTCCTATAGACAGATAGGTGTTTTTATTCTTATTGTTTTTACTAAACTGTATCTGGACAGCACATTACAGTAGTATCGTCGGTCTTCGAGGGGACACGCACAAACGGCCATACGAAGAGCTGAGCTTTACGAATAAATACGAAAAATGTTTAGACAGAGTTATTTCTTCAGGAATATTTTCGTTTCTTCATCAATAAATACTTCATTTTGATTGTTCCAAGGACTTGTACGTTTAGCTATCGTGCTATAATGACTATAACATAATCTTCCGTGCCACTGTAAGAGTGCTGACCAGGAGTTTATGAAAACCGCAGCGGTTGATTGTAAATCCCTGCACCGAGCGCTCGCTGCATTGCCAGGAAATGACGTATAATTTATGTTAATCTCAGTCTTTTTATAACTACGATAACAATTTCTGCCTCAACATATTTTTACTTTACTTTTTATATTTTATAAATAAAATAAATATACAAAAAAACGGGACTACACTGCAAACCAGCAGCCGTGGCTCCTAACCGTTCCACGGCACAGGCTGAGGGTAGTCCTTTTTCGTCGGGTAAATATACATGTTTATAAAATATATATTGTATATGTTACCGGCCAAACCCGATTTCAGGACAAACTAGTTTTGCCTAGGCTAAACTAGTTCTACCTATACACGATAGGATGAACTGGTATAGCCTAGGCCAAACTAGTTCGTCCTAAGCCCGATAGGATAAACCAGTTTAGCCCAGGCCAATCTCGTTTGTCCTGACAAAAATCTCTTGAATATTATTTTATACAATGTTCATTTCATGAAATGTTCAGGTTATAAACGCCCTAAAGTCGGTTCTGGCGATGGTTCCTGTTAACCTAACACGCTCGTCGCTTCGCTCCTCGCTAACCTAATTACTTTAATTAAAATTAGCGCATTTGAACATTCGATAAAAAGATATAGTAATACTAAAACTGGTTTATCCTATCGGGCTTAGGACGAACTAGTTTGGCCTAGGCTATACCAGTTCATCCTATCGTGTATAGGTAGAACTATGTAGTTTAGCCTAGGCAAAACTAGTTTGTCCTGAAATCGGGTTTGGCCGGTAACATATACATACATTAAAACTCCTCCAAATATATAAAACCTAAGTAAAGCGTATAAAAAAGCCTGTAATAGGACGGCTTGGGCTCTTCCTAAGTTTGATGACTTTTTGAACTTCTTACCTCGAGCTCGTAGGAATTCTTTACACATGAAGAACTTAATAACCTTATCTTATTTGATATAAGAATGTTAAGTAACGAGTTTCTATAAACTCATTCAGTGGCGAGACAACCAAACTACACAAGCAGACAATGAGATCCGCGAGCACTCGACAAGCGCCCAGTAATTCCGCTAAATGTTTACTCTCTCCGCTGTACGTCTATTTTACGACGCCATATACTTTTCCAAGGCTGCATTACGTTCATAATTTGGCCGCAATGTATATAGGCGGTCGTAAACACGCTCCAATCGCGAGAGATTGTGGCCGCCAGCGCCGCCGCGGCCGCTTCATCACGCCTTCGGTTTACGAGCCAGCCAGGAGTCACCATGTCGTCACGTCAGGATTGCACGTTAACAATATCAATTTGTTGGTTTAGCAATGGCTTTCTTGGCCGGCAACGCATCGGCGATGCCTTTTATGTTAAGGCCATGGACGACGGTTATCACTGAGAAATTTACCATCTGGTGGTTCGTCTATCAGCCATTAACTGCTATTAGTACACCCCGCCCTTAATCTGTATCTTTACCTTTTCCTCTTTACCCTAAGGTTGTCTGGAAGAAATCGCTCTTTAGCGATAAGACCGCCTATTGTATTTCATTTTGTTATATTATATCTCTCTTATGTTTCTCTATGGTGTACAATAAAGAGTATTATTATTATTAACACAAGGCATTCAAAATATGTATAATATACTTGTCACTACAAAAAATTACCGCAGACATTCGCAAACGAAGCAAAGTTAGTTTCTACTCATATCATAAATATTGATATTGTCTATCTAGTAGTAAGTACGCCTAATGTACAAGATGTGAGGAAATGTTAAAATTGCCTCGGGAGGTAAATTTTATTGACTATTTAAAAGTTGGATCTGAATGCATAAATTTCACTTCAATATGGTTAGATAGAAAATAATTTCCGATCACAAATAACACAGGAAGGGCATTTTTATTACATTTCACCAAGTAGATAATAGCGACATCTGCCTTTTAATATCAATACCACCTCAGTATATTTTTATAGCGACATCTAGCGATATATTTCATCAATGTTTTATGAAAAGCAAAAATGTGAGAGTAGCGCTTATTTCGCGGCAATCATTGGCAATAGGTACCACAGATGGCAGGACTGAAACACTGTGTTAAAAAAATTCCAACGAAAAATCATCGTTATCGAATGTATAATCTATTATCAAAATCTAGATAATATCTTTTTCACCGACTTCCAAAAAGGAGAAGGTTCTCAATTCGACTGTATTTTTGTGTGTTACCATATAATATTTTACTGGGTGAAGCAATATTTTGATAATCATTTTTTTTATTCGAAAAAGGGAACCTTTTAAATAAATCATTTCTTTTTGTATTGCACAAGTACAATACAAAAAAATTACCAGGGAACTATACAATTTGAACCTGACATGCAGGTATTGTATGTAAACAATAATTAAGTATTTACTGTAAGTAATGTAATCAAGAATTAGGATGTTTAACACAAACATCCATGTTTACCCCATAACCACCTTTATTTACCACAATAATTTATCAAACTGGACAGAACTGTTCAAATAGACCGCTAATGTTATCGACAATAAAGTAACTCCAGCCCTCACCTCAACTTACCTACTCGCGTACTTTCAGAAATTCCAGAAGCAATATCACGGATAGTTTCGTAGAATAACTGTAAGTCAGACCGCAATCGCTCACCGAGTTTTATAATATGTATCAGTAATATATCAGTAATAATTGATGAAGTTGCCCGACAGTTATTAAATTAAAAATATAAAAACTTATTAATTTTTCGTATTATAGATATTTTTCCGTGAAGTGTAGCCAATCGTGCACTAGATACCCTAGGCCCTAGGGTGTCTGCACCTAGATTACCTAGGTTCAGGATGCACCGACATGGGCGACGGTGACCACTCACCCTTTGGGCCCCGATTCTGCTAATTTATAAATGCTTTAATTGCATTTCGATTAAATAGTTTAAAACATTTTTGACACATTCCGTACCTATAGAAAAAATGTCAAATTCTCGTAGTAGCTAATAAATAGCGTAGTGTTAGAAATGCCTAACAGAATCGAGTTTCACGGCTACCTACATAAAACAAATAGATACTAACATGAATCTTAATTCAAATCTTCTTCAATCAAGAAATGGATTTATAACATAAATTAATTGGTGAAGTATGTTGAATTAAACTACAGTAAGGCTCGCTTTCAGCTATTAACATCTTTCGATATTAGGTATGTATGAAACGATTATGAATTTCGAGAAAAAATAGCAACAGTTTATTTTAAAATTATATTCACAAGCGTGTTCAAACTGTAATTTTATTGACGCAAGTAACAAGTAAACGCATAGATAGCTGCCATAATTTCTCGGAACAGCTACTAAAAGCTTTATTGTACGGCCTTGCAATTAATAAGTAGAGTGAGGCGGACAGCACTTTGTAATAAGTAATTATGCATTGGTGATAAAATTGTTTAATTATTTGTGTGCTTTAAAAGCTTCTGTGAACTTTCGTAGCTTATATTTGAAACTCTCCTCACAATATAACGGCAGATTGTTTTATTTTCTTTTAAGAAATAATAAGGAGGGTGCTCATACAGGTAATAAGTAGAGTTACCTATGATTAAATTATATGCAATTTATTTTCAACTTACACGTTGGGGCGTGTCAATTCATTCCAGCGACACGGTGTCCAAAAGATAAAGAAAACTGGAAAAAGTGGACTGTATATTGATTTTTATTCAGGTATATTTAGTGTGTCCCTTTCTGAGCAATACTTTATAGAAGACAAATGGGGTGACTATCAGAATGCCCACGTAGCATAATGACGAAATAACCAAAACGTATTGAAATTAAAATGCCATAGTTACTAAATAGTCATGAACACTAAATGCCCTTGTAGCATAACGTCTGGACCTTAAAATGTCATAGTAATAGTTATTAAATTAACATGAGCGTTTAATGACTTTGTAGCAAATGGTCTTGATAATTTAAACGCCATAGTTACTAATAGACGTGAATGCTAAATGCCAAACTGGAGTACCCATATTGTAGTCCAGCGTGCATTTTCGTGAGTGTCAGTGGCGGGTGTACCTATTTTATTTTAAATCTATCCATAGAAGGAGGTACACAGACTTTTAGGATAGGTAGGTACACTAAAGTACACATAAGGTACGTTTTTTTAATATATTTTTGGGAGAGTTGACAAACGATTTAGACTATTCTTTCCCAGACGTTTCCTCTACTCCTTCTGAGTTTTTGTCATCCAACTATCTTGACTTCTGGCTAATAAGGCATTCTAATCATACCGACTATTCACAATTTCAGACATTTTGCTACAAGTTCATTCGGCTTTTATGTCGTTCAGCTGAGTTGACTCTCCGCTAATGGGGTACTCTGCTTTTATGTCATACAGCAGAATTGTCTATCAGCGAAAAGGTCTTTCAGATAGTGACCCGACAAATGCACACATCAAAAAGTAGAATCCACCAACCTTAGTCCCGTTGCGTGGCGTCTACCGGAATGGCGGCAAGATCGTTTGCTTCTTTAGTCTGCGCACACCAGTTAGTTTCCTCCAAATCTACTGCAGTCTCACGTATACAAATGCGACGAGATAAGTCTTTAGTTGGCTGGGTTGTAGAACTGCTCGAAATTCAGTATAAACAATAACGAAATGCAGCCCTTATACCAACCGGGACGACTTGTAAAACAGCACTATTGCTACTGCGCGCGCTATCGGCGTTGCTAGCGCACGAATTAGGTACGAGAAAAAAGAGGGTAGAATCTAAATTAATGCCAAACAATTTATTTATTGTAAATGTATTGCCAAAATCAAAACAGTGTTACTTAATATTATTTTACAGATATAAAAACAAATTCTACCTTGTCTAAGTACATGCATTTCTAACGTTGACTTAAAGGCACCTGATAACGGAGTACTATCGCCAGCAACTTGTTCCAGTCCTTGGCGGTACCCACGCATAATAAAATGGTGACGCGTGCTTGCGTCCGGTTCTTATGCAATTTTAATTCAAACTTAACTTTCTTTCTTTTCTTTGACGGCCCAAATGGCGTAATGGTTAACATGCCGGATCGTTGTTCAAAGGGTCCTAAGTTCGATTCCCTGCGAGGCGAAAATTTGATTGAATGATGAGTTTAAATTTCTCGGTACTGTGTGTGTACTTGTCTTGTGTGTTGTCCTAGCATCCACGACACAGGGAATCCTAGAATGGGACTATAAACATATTATTAACTAGCTTCCGCCAGCGGCTTCGCCCGCGTGGAATTCGTTTAAACTTCACCCACCAATTTCACCCCCTTAGGGGATGAATTTTGAAAAATCCTTTCTTAGCGGATGTCTACATCATAGTGGCTATCTGCATGCCAAATTTCAGCCCGATCGGTCCAGCACTTTGGGCTGTGCGTTGATAGATCACTCAGTCAGTCAGGCACCTTTGAGTTTTATATATTAAGAAGAAGAAGAAGACTAGAGAACCGCCCGCGCTTCGCTTCGGTACCCGTAACAGTAGGTAACAGCCGCGTAGGTCCCACTCCCGTAGGAATCTCAACTAAAAAGTAGCCTGTAACATTTGCCTATGACTTAAGTAAATTACATGTAGTATTTGATAGCGTGATTCAAAACTTGCAAATGAATTTTACTAACGCCATCTATTAACAACTCCGGAAATAAATATCTAGCAACTAACAACTATGATTTAAGTGTCTTCAAGAAAAGAGTGAATAGGCTTCTAAGTTATTGCGCTTTACCACCCATGACTACATTGCTGCTTTCCATCAGGTAGTAGGTGTAGTCTAGCATTAACTTATATATAGTAAAAAAAAAACAAAATATCTCATTCCCATGGGAATGAGATGTTTTTCCGCGGTAAAAAGTAGCCTACGTCACTCTCCACCCTCCTTACTATCCCCACACACATAAACCATACCATATAATAGCAATGTTGCGACGTGAAAGAGTCACAAACAAACAAACAAACTTTCACATTTATAATATTAGTAAGGATAGTAAGGATTTTGTCCAGGTCGGCGCGGCTAAGCATGCGGGGTCCGGAGGCGCTGGCGCTGCTGCTGCCACTATCGCGGGCGGCGGGGCTGGCGCCCTACGGCGGCCTGGCGCCCCAGGGCTCCCCTGACGGTCTGCCGCTGTCCCGCGCCGCGCTGCTCTACAGCTGCGCGCTCCACCTCGCATTGAGTTCCTCTGCCTTTTCATCTTACAAACCTTTACCTACTTTGTGATAGTACTCATAATATCGCAGCCACTCAAGCCTCAGCCACTTACTCATTATACATATACCACTCAGCCACTTACTATTCTACCATATAAAATACCGGACGAGCAGTGGCTTAGCATGAGGGGGCGGTGGGGGAGGTTCCACGTGTGTGACACCACTTTTGGGGGGATAAAGTGATACCTGACATACAAATTACGTAAATAAGAATAACATACATATTTTAGAATAATCATCAAAAGAAACATTTCATAGAAAATGTAGTTTTAGCGAGAGGGGGTGCAAACGGTAACCTCTTTGGGTTAACACTGGCCGCCATGGGTGACGCTCAAACTAGCCACGCCTCTTCGAGTCCCTTGTACCTTGAGCCGGTCATAAATTACCTCGCTTCTTGCTTCCCTGTTTTCAATGCTGAGGGTACAACATCATTACATTAAATTCAATGATAACGTACATTTACCGTACCAAATGCAATGGTGATGTTGTAGGCGCAGTGACAGTGTACCTGATGGCGCAGCGTGGCACCGGCGGCCTGGGCGAGTACAGCGGGGCCATCTGGACCGTCAACACGGCGTTCCTGGAGCTCATCGTCTGGACGGCGGTCGTCAGGGGACCCAGGAACCTGCGTGACGTCCTGTTCGTCCTGGCAAGGGTCAAGGAGGTTTGCTCTTTTTGTTAAACCACTTCGAACAAGGATGAGGTTCCTAATTCAACTATATTTTTTATGTCTGTTATCTCATAACTTTTTACTGAGTGTCGCATTTTTATGATTCCTGTTTTACTTGAAAGCTGATGCTTGTTGTGTGCTCCCATACAAATTTGAATGACATCTGACGAGTAGTTTTAAGTTATCTGTACCCATCAATGTTGAAATCTATTTAATAGACTCTATTATTTTTTGGAAAAAGACAGTCATTTTTTGTTACGCTACACTGCTTCTATCTTTCTAATAAAATATTTTACAGATATGCACAGTCGTCAAAGTTAACGACACAAAAAATGTCGCTCAAAGAAAAGTTCGTCGCATGTTCATTTTTATGATGTTTGCACTCTGTGGCGCGGAGATCTTGGTGATACTACCGAGACTGATGTTGAAGAATCCTTACGACTTGTTTGGTATGCAACTTCTGATTTTATTAACACTAGTAATTGTATCTCCGAATTACAATAAGGGTGGGTTGTTTCAAACCGTTGGTTAATGTAACATATGTACGTCAAAAAGTAACGATTACGAAAGATGTTTAACGTTCATTAAAATTAAAGTGTTGTTAAGGCCTCCATTTTGTGAAACAACTCGTTTTTCGGTTTGACGACAGTTAGTGCCATTTTTAACGTTGACGCGTACGTAAAATGATGGTGAAGCAACCCGCCCTAAGTGGGGAGTAGGATCCGGTTGTTGTACAAAATGATCTCACACACTACTAATTGTATCTCCGAATGTTTAACCCTGCGGTGGAAATAAAATATAAAGTTAAAATGGTCTTGTTCCAGAAACGCTAACAAAGCAAGCGTTTATTTATAACATAAAGCGTGTCGTACTGCTGCTGGTGACCACGCAGTTCGTGATGCTGGCCACTGAGGTGAACTCAGCCCTTCGCGGGGTCAACACGGGACTCGGAGAATTGTACGCGGAACTGTGTCCTCACGGTTAGTATCGGATTCAGACTCCCTATCAATCTACAGTTCTCGCTAGTAGGGCATCGACCTCAACCGCTGGTTTCCATGCATTGCCTTCGCACGCCATAAGTCTACGAATTCAGTTTTTTAGGACTTAAGTTAGCAAGCGAGAATGCAGATACCAGCCTTTCTGTTATCTATAAAATCAAGACTCAAATAAGGACTGAAATGATCTATGGTTTAAAGGGCTGTAGTCGGTAGCAGCAAAGATTTTTTGCTCATTCATCAGTGACCTATTTGAGTAAACCCTCATAAGAGAACCTGTGAGAAACTGAATGTAAGCCAACCGCTTCTGATTGCATCATGGCTACACCCACTGTGAAATCGCTATCCAGTGTAACTCTAATTATTTGCTTGTTATCCTTGTTGTTGTTGGGCCTTGTAGATTTACTAAATAATATTTTCGGTCTCAGGTAACCTGGACAAGTATGAAAAAAATAATTTGAATTATCCTAATGACATCGCATATGGCGTGGGCTTCATAAATGTGAAGCCAAAAATAGTAGCAACATTCGATCATCCTTCAGGTAGGTTTTTTATAACATACTTATGTTAAGATCATTATGGAATTGTAATTGTTGCTTGAACCCTGTGTTATCTGTGTTAGGTGTCCTATAATTAAATAAATAAATAAAATAAAAATAAATAACAGCTCAAGTAAAGCAAATTTCTTACGGATGGTGGAACTGAGCCCTAGAAACCTATCATGTTCGAAATATCACGTTACATATGCGTTGGTAGTTCTACGTTTCGTCGAAATGCCACTTTTATAATAAAATCACCACGCCAAAGCGAGCTGTAATGAATTAGTGTCACAAATAAGTTAATAATTTTAAAGATTTTTTTTTAATTCACAATACAAAGTTACAATGTTTGTTATCTGTCCAGTTTGCTACTCAGAGTTTCTTGTCGAAATTGAGTGACTCCAACTGAAAATCGTACTCTGTCGCTGTTACTCATTCCTGTCACATGAATGGTATCATGAATCATATTGGAACCAGCTCTGTAAATGCACACCGTGGAACGTCTAAACTGCCTCAGCCTCTACATAATATAAGTAAATCCCTGGTGACCAGCTGCCAACAGGCTCCGTTCGCTGGCCAGCGCGTACGTGTCCACGTGCGGCGTGGCGAGGACGCTGGCTGGTGCCGCTGGACTGCCGCTGTTCCTGCTCCTCACCTTCAGCATCCTCAACCTCATGCAGGAGATCTTCTTCCTCATTGGGAGTGCAGGTGAGCACTTGCACTAGGTACTGAATACAAACCTCAAGTTTCACGTTTGACAACAATTCTGGAAATTGTCATTTTCAACACACTTGCTCGTAAAGTTGCTATTTTTTCTTTAGTCTTACGCCCGGAATGCGGTTTATTACACACTAGTGCGTTTTACTTTTCATTGCCGCACTAGTGTTTTTCTTATTCCACTTTTTTTTTAATATCCGTAAAGAGGTTGTTACCAAAAGATTTATTATTTTGTAAATAAATAAACTTGTTGTACTTAGTCAAAATCTGATAAGATAAGATTATACTTCATCTAATTATATATTAAAGCATTTAAAAAATACAATATTTTAAATCATTAATTACCGTAAATTCTTATTAGAAATACATAATTATTTAGTTTAATATATTGTGGCTGAATGTTCGGTGCCTCTGGACTTAACCTGCGCGTGCATAGTTATTCAACCAAAGATACGGCGCGCGAAAAAATAAACCTCCGCGCTATTTTGTGCAAACATTTGTTCGTTTATAATTTGCTGATTTGTGACTGAAAAATGTCGATACCTAATTGTTTTTTTCCTCGCAAGTGTGTTGAAAAACGTCGTATGATACGCGTGTGCTTTGTTCATTACAGTCTTGGCTCTATTACAGCCCTCGCCTTGCGGCTCGGCCTGTCAATACCGCCTCGACTGTAATGACCAACTTCGCGCACTTGTATCATAATGTACTATTTAGGTTTTATTGCGCGAATAAAGACCCTAAGCTGAATATGCATAGATATAAAATATTTAGTCAATTGTTTTAATGAACTTGGAGAAACTTGTTTTATGCTGTTCTAGGTTGGCTTAGTGATGAAAATGTGCCTGCCTTGGTGATATTTTGTAGTTCAATATTAAATTGCCTGCTGCATATTAATCAATTTATCCTGCTGGTAGCTCCTTGCCACGACTTCTCAGAAGAGGTTAGTACAGTCAGGTATATTACAAAATTACAATTTTAGAATCATAGCTAATAAGCCGAGGAGAAGCAACGTTTGAGTTTGTATTGAGGACATCTGACGAATAGTTTTTAAGTTATATTACACATTTTTTGATGTCGGTTTCATTTGTTACCAACCCAGCTTCACGACATGTCTGCTACGTGCCTTTTAACACGCGTTTAAGAACCTTAAATTTTAAAAATTAACGTTATGGCCGTGGCCTACGTAAGCGACGAACGCGACGTTGCGAAAGCGACAAACGCGATCAACTCAACGGTATACATACTTGTGTCCTATGTGACAGTCCGCGACAACAGGCGACGTAACGCGTACTTGTTTTGAGGGCGAACAGACGCGACACCACGAGCTACGAAATAATTTACCTGTAAAAATATTATATTTGTTTTATTTCTGTGCTTACGATATTTCTTTAAAAGTCTGTACTTTAAATATGAACTTTCGAGCAAAATAGTATGGTACTCCTCCATGATTCAAGAAAATCACGTAGGACTCTCAGTTGTCGCGTAGACTACTCACGTAGGACACTTGTCGCGTGTGGCATCGTGTCGCATTACGTCGCCATGCGTCGCATCGTAATCGTCGCTCACGGATACCCCGTAAGCCAACGTCTACCTCTCTAAATCTAAGAACTGTTAGCTGGAGAACAGCCGTTACCTGGTGAGCCACGTGTCGTGCGAGGCGGCTGGCTGCGGCAAGGCGCTCCGAGCCGAGCTGGACGTCTTCTTCATCCACCTGACTGCCAACCAGCCCGAGTACTCCGCGCTCGGCGTCTACACGCTCAGAAGGCCGCTACTGTTCAAGGTGAGGTGATGCTTAAGAGTATTCAAATTAAGTCGATTTCCCATTGCACATTCTCTGTGTATCTTGGATACTCCGGAGCTGCTTCCAGACTAGCACCGATATGCTATGATATAGGTACTATGTTTAAGTTCGTTGGCCAAAATTTTCATGATTACAATTGTATGACTATTCTAAATTATTGCTTATTAACCACTGAGACCGACAGTCCTTCGAATCCTTTGAACCTACCATGGAAACATCTATCGTGTACCACATGGTAACTGTTATGGGAGTACCATCATATTTGCGCGAGCAATAAAACGTAAGCAGTAAAACATCCTTTTCCCCACATAAGCTGATGCGAAAACTAGCAGGTCTACTCCATGCAGTTAAAATCCGTTCTGTCCCAATTGTAATATGGGTTTATATTTTATTGAGTCGAATTTAATGTCAGTATTAAAATCACAGGTTGCTACGTTTGTCATCACGTATATGGCGGTGTTGCTCGGAATTTAAGGACCCTTAATGACATTCGTCAGACGTTCACTGAAGTTTGGAGTTCCAGCACACTGAAGATAAATCTTAAGATGACTTTGTGATAAGCTTTTGTACGCTTCGATTTGATACTAGCCCTCCATTTAACACGTAAGAAGCACCAGGGGAGGCACGACACCTTCATCATAAAATAAAACTCTCTTTACTCTGTACTGCTCTAAGGAATGCTATAGGCTACACTGCTGAATAGGATAAACTACTGCGATCAGTTTAATCACGCTTGAAAATTTAACTTCACGTGGCGATATACGCAATAAGTGAGATATTATTACAAGTAACTATAATAACTATTGACTTCACATGTTGAATATTAAGAAATAAAAATACTATGCTAAGTATTTAATTGAAAATGTTTTTAATTTATAACCCTCACAACCCTTTGTTGTACCTATAGGTACCTAAAACAGAAACGGACCGGGGCCCACACACATGCTGTGCAGGTATATCTTAGATAGGGGAAGCTGGTGAACGGGATATTTTCCTCGCGAATTCTCCACAACTTTGTCCGCCCAAATGGGCACACGAACCATCTCATTTTAAGTAGTCACTGTCGCCACAGACATCAGTTACATTGAGATAAACAAATAAAACGATAATGAAACAACACAATTTATTATGATACAATTCATTGCCTATGTTAAGTAATCGGACAACCAAAACCTTTATTTTTAATAAACATTAATGTTAAATTATGTTTAAAACGTCCACAGGTTCATCATCAGATACTACATAATCAATTACTTTAAAGCTGACACTGTGATTTATGTAGGAAATGTTTAACAAAAATTGAATATAATTGAGATATGAATCGACATGACATTAAGTCAATACAAGTTTTTACTGCATACAGCATGGAATCACACAGTAGGTATAATTATAATGCTAGCAATCGTGGAAACCACACTTCTATAAAACACTAGGCGATACCTGTACAAAATCCGATTACGTTCGACTCGACATTTTTCGAATAATACGTAACTTATAACTGTGATAATGGTAAATAAAGCTAGACACCCAAAGCCCCACACTAGGATTCCCTGTGTCGAATCGAAAGTGCCTTCCGTTCTCCCGCGTCCACACTAGCCATAGTTGCCATGTAGGTGCTTAAATATTGATAATGATTACAATCAGAGTCGTCAGTCCTCCAAACAACTGAAACAATAGCAAATAATACGTTTAATATTACGCTTCATATCCTCCTACAACATTGCCAACGCTCTCGTTTTAACAAATCCCATAATATATGTGAACCATTTTACGTATATCCCGCGGCTTACCTCACGTTACTATTTTGTCGGATTCGCCCGACTAGTCACAAGCGAGCTCTCGTCGCCGGTGGCTCCTGATGACGAACCTCGGAATCGGTTCGAAACTAGTCGAGCGCATCCGACAAAATAGTAACGTGAGGTAAGCCGCGTGATATACGTAAAATGTATTCAAACACTCACGAATCATTCAGTACTAAAATCCATCCATCCATCCATCCATCAGCCTTTCGATGTCCACTGTTGGACGTAGGCCTCCCCTAATTGGCGCCACTCTACCCGGTCCTGAGCCCGTTGAATCCAGCGGATGCCCGCCGTCTTCTTCAGGTCGTCAGTCCACCTGGTCGGGGGGCGCCCTATGTTCCTTCTTCCAAGACGTGGTCTCCATTCGAGGACCTTTCTTCCCCAACGGTTGTCGGTCCTCCGAACTATATGGCCGGCCCATTGCCACTTCAGCCGGCTAATTCTTTGGGCTATGTCGGTTAACCTTGTTCGTCTACGGATCTCATCATTTCTGATTCGATCACGCAGAGAAATACCGAGCATAGCCCTCTCCATAGCCCGCTGAGCGACTCTGAGCTTGTGCATCAGACCAATAGTGAAGCACCACGTCTCGGAGCCGTATGTCATCACTGGCAACACACACTGCTAGAAAACCTTCGACTTCAGGCACTGAGGTATTTTGGACGACAAGATATGACGCAGTTTCCCGAACGCAGCCCATCCGAGTTGGATTCTACGAGTGACTTCTTTCTCGAAGTTGGACTTACCCATTTGGATCACTTGTCCCAGGTAAATGTACTCGTCAACAACTTCGAGAGCAGCGCCATCAACAACAACCGGTACAAGTGTGACATGGACATTCGACATGATTTTCGTCTTGTCCATGTTCATCTTAAGACCTACCCGTTGTGAGGCGCTGTTCAAGTCCCCGAGCATAGTACTAAGTTCTTCCATGGAACTCGCCAGAATGACTAGGTCGTCGGCATATCGAAGATGTGTTATGTATTCGCCATTGATGTTAACGCCACGTCGTTTCCACTCCAACAGCTTGAACATGTCTTCCAACGCAGAGGTGAACAGTTTTGGGGACAAAACATCCCCTTGCCTGACACCCCTCTGCAGTTGGATAGGGTTCGTCACTGTGTTGTGTACTCTGACGGACATGGTGGCTGATGCGTATAAAAATTTTAACACCTCGATATACCGATAGTCAATCCGGCACCGTTGGAGAGAACTTAGTACCGCCCAGGTCTCGATAGAATCGAAGGCTTTCTCATAGTCCACATAGGCAACACATAGCGGCAGATTATACTCCTCGGTCTTCTGTATTATCTGCCGCAGCGTATGTATGTGGTCTATGGTACTGTAGCCTTTTCGGAATCCTGCTTGTTCGGGAGGCTGGAAGTCGTCAAGCCTGCGTGCAATGCGATTAGTGAGCACCCTCGAAAACAGCTTGTAAACGTGGCTCAGAAGTGCAATGGGCCTATAGTTCTTCAAAAGGGTCTTATCGCCCTTTTTATAGAACAGGATCACTACACTTCTGCTCCACGCTTCCGGGGTAGTTCCAGTATTGATAACGGAATCGAACAACTTCTGGAGCGCCACCAGGAGGGGTTTCCCTCCAGCTCTTAGCAGCTCTGTTGTGATTCCGTCATCTCCCGGTGCCTTGTTGTTTTTAAGCTGTTTCAGGGCCTCTCTAATCTCATACAGGCTGACGTCCGGGATATCCTCGGTATAATGTCGGGTTAATTTGGCTCGCTTGTCGCTCTCCTTGTGAGGACTTGGAGCTTGCGAGGAGGCATACAACCGTGCGTAGTAGCTCTCCGTTTCTCTCAGAACTTCGGGTTTTGACGAGACTATGGTACCGGACTCGGTCTTCAACCTCGTAAGCTGACTTTGGCCAATACACAGGTCTCTGGCGAACACTTTGGAGCCTTGGTTCCGCTCGATCGTGTTTTTTACACGATTTGCGTTATTCCTCCGCAAATCGCGTCGCCGGCTCTTCGAGACCTGTTTATTGAGCCGTCTGTACTCTGCCATAGAGGTTGAAGACTGGACGCATAGTTCCCGTCGCTCCCTCATAAGACCGAGAGTATGTTCTGAGAGAACTGGAGGTCTGCCACTGGGGTGGGTCTTAAAGTACTTAGACCCTACCTCTTGGACGGTTGTTACCATCCTGGTGTTATACTCGTCCACTGAATTGCACGACTCCAGGCACGCGAAACGGTTTTGGAGTTCGAGCTGAAAGCTCTCGGAACCCTGGATTTGGACAGGTGTTGGGCGAAGCGTAGACTTCATAAGGCGTGACCGTTCCAGCTTCACATCGATATTCAATGTGCCTCTCACAAGGCGGTGATCGCTACCGGTTTTACACCTATTGATCACAGAGACATCATTGAATATGTGCCGTTTGTCTGCCAGTATGAAGTCTATCTCGCTTTTCGTGGAACCATCAGGGCTTATCCAAGTCCACTTGCGTTGGGGCTTCTTCTTGAAGAAGGAGTTCATCATAAATAAGCCCTCCCTCTCCAAGAAGCTTGCCAGCAAGTGTCCTCGGTGGTTCCGTCTCCCAAATCCGAAGGGTCCCACTTTCATCTCATCACCGTTTCGCACGCCTAGTCTCGCGTTAAAGTCCCCCATCACAACTGTGAAATGAGCTTTAGAGGTATGTATGGCTCTACTAATGTCCTCATACATGACCTCAACCTCATCATCGGGGTGTGTCGAAGTCGGCGCGTAAACCTGGATGACCTTCAACGAATACCGCTTAGATATTCTGAGTATCAGGTACGCTACCCTTGCCGACACGCTCCCGGTTTCCACAATGTTGTTGACGAGGGACTTGTGGACGAGGAACCCGACACCACCTTGGGACAGGTGTTCGCCCTCCCGGTGATAGAACAAGTTTCCGGATTTGAGTATTATCGTGTCCTCACCCTGTCTTCGGACTTCAGATAAACCCACAATACTCCAGTTTAACTTGTCTATCTCTTCTTCCAGCTCTTTTACCTTGTCGTCGGTCCTCAGTGTCCTGGTGTTGTATGTTGCCAGGTGCAGAGGTCGTCGGTTTTGGTAGCCAGATCTCTGCCGGAGATTCTTAGCACCCCCTGCTCCGCCGTTACCGTGGCCGCTACCGTAACCAGGAATAGCGGAGCTGCCGGGGACTGGGGGCCGGGGCTTATATGCGGCTACCATAAGGGGGTTTAGCCAGGTAGTCACCGCGCTTGGCTAGTGCGTGTTGGTGACCAGTACTAAAATATGTGAATCAATTTATTCCTGCTCATAATCACAAATATTACTCTTATTGAAAATAATAACAACATAAAAAATAACACATTCCATCAACAAATGCTATAACTGCTGGCGTATTGCCGTGCACGTATGGACAGTGACTCACCGCGGTATACACGGAGCTGGAGAGGCTGAAGGTGCCCAGGGGCGTGTAGACGAGGCGGCGGGGCTCCGTGGCCCCGTGGAAGGCCCGCAGCGCCGTGGAGACGCCGTCCAGGGCCGTGGGTGGCGCGCACAACGCCTCGCTTATCAGCTCCTGACTCCTCTTCAACTGCGATAGTGATTAAGCGAATAAGTCGTGTATGTTACCTTAATCATGGTCTTCCTATATTATCAAAAAAATATTAAAAGATATCTAAACATATATTAAAATCAGTTTATATAATAGAGAATACCTATAAAGTGTAAAGAATTAAAAAAGTCTTATAATGAACGTAGTTGAAAAGTTACTCCCAAGTTTAAAAGTTTTTGTCTATTGATAATCACATAATTGTCGGGAAGTCAAAGGGACAGGAACGAATAATTTTAAACTTGGTATAACTGTTTTGGTAGTAAACCTATCCACGATATTGACCTCCCCATGCGTGCGATGGCAAGGGTCGACCAGCATCACCATGTGTACCACGATACGGAGGAAATGTAACCCTTGTGCCACGACGTACGCGTACTTCCAGCCTTCGGTATCTGAAATACATATACTACTGATAAAATATGAAATGCAATGTGATGTCTCTTACTCTCCTTCTGTAGCTCTTCTTTCAGTCCAATTTTTCTTTCTTTCGGAATCATAATCAGATCAGGTTTTCCTAGTCCTCATTTGAGTCTTGCAGGCCTGATGTAATCTGCCATAAGTGGCAACGGCTAAGTGACGCTGGATGTTTTTGCTACCTTCATTCCATTACCTTGTCGTATATCAAAACAAAGCGAATTAAATATTATAACTTATATTTCGGTAGGCATTATACTCGTAAGGATGTGCCAACCGACACAACGTCGTCCAGTTACCAGGAGAGTATAAGGCCTGTGAGGTGAAGAAGGATAAGACGACGAGGCGGAAGGTGTAGTCGAGCAGCAGCAGCAGGGTCGTTGCGCCCTCGGCCGTGTTGACGCGCTCGCAGACGGCCCGCAGCGCCGCATACGTGTGGTTCAGCTCGACCACTGCGCCACACAGCGCCGCGCGCGACTCGCTGCTGCGTCCTGGTACACGTACAGTAAGGTCATTAAAAGTCAGTTGATGTGAACGTCGTTTTCCGAGATATTTGCGCAGGTACAGTAACTGACCTTTACTACTACTTTATATTACTACTACTACTACTACTTAATATTACTTATTTGCTGACGACTTAAAGTTTTTTAGGGCTGTAAATTCATCCATGGATGCGGTGCTGTTACAAGAAGACCTTAACCAACTTGTAGCTTGGTGTAAGAATAACGGTATGGACCTAAATGTGTCCAAGTGTAATTATATTCGTTTCTCACGCAAGAAACATGACTCTTTTAACGTATACAAGGTTGGAGTCACTTCATTACACCAAGTAAATACCATAAAAGATCTCGGTATTACACTAGATAGTAAGCTGCGATTCAACACTCATATAGACACAATTTGTTCAAAAGCGTTCAAAAATCTTGGATTCGTTTTACGCAATATTCGAGAATTTAAATCTAGCGAAACAAAAATCCTCTTATATAATTCTTTTGTTCGTAGTGGATTGGAATATAGTAGTGTTGCTTGGAACCCATATTATGACATATATATTAAACGTATCGAAAGTGTACAGAGACGTTTTCTGTGGCACCTTATTTACTCGTGTAATATGGCAAATAAAATTACCTCCTATAACGACAGATTAACATTTTTTAAAATGCAAACATTGAAGGATCGAAGACGCATGCTGGACTTGGCGTTTCTTTTGAAGCTTGCAAATGGGTCGTTGGACGTGCCAGAACTATTAACTTCATTAAACTTTTCCATCCCGTATAAGATTCCCAGATACTCAAGATTCAATATTATTAATGATTTACCATGTAACTCTAATTTGGGACAAAATTCACCTTTGAACAGAATTATTAGAGAATTTAACAAAACCACAAAAACCATAGAATTGGACCTATTTCTGGACACCACACGTAGCCTTAAAAATAAACTATTTGCAATCTCCAAGAAAACCTAAAATTTGATTTAGATTTAATTTTAATTTAATTTTTATAAATTATTTTTTGTTATTTATTCAATTTTAATTTTTTTTTATTTAATTTTTGTAATTTGATTTTTGTTATTTAATGTTAAGGAATATTTTAATTTCTGTTCGATTTTGTTTATGTCATAATTTAATTTAATTTTATGTCAATTTAATTTAATTTTGTAATTTGATGTCTTGTTTTCATGCTGTCGTCGCCTATAATTATTCTAGCACTTATCTTGTTTTCTTCTTGTATTGTTTTTTTTACTACATGTAATAGTGTATAGAATGTTGGCGACCTTATAATAAATAAATAAATAAATAAATAAATATTGGTCATGGACGTATTTAAGTCCATATTGGCTCTATCCTACCGCCCGCACTTCCCGCCTCCTACCACCATTTTAGCCTTAAAATCGACATCTGCGCAGCCACTCGTAGCTACGAGTATGTTAACATTTAAGTATTACACTCCTGTAGCATTTGATGCGGAATTCGTTTTAAGTGTGGGATGCACTACACAAATGCAAGCGTGCAGTATTATTACGTAAGGTCTGCGTCTATATCTATAAGATCAACTTAACCCCCATTCAATGCACTGGATAGAACTTTATTTCGTTTTCGTCTATACGGTTGCCTTGTCGATCGGTCAGAGTTAAACGTACGAGACTAATAAATAGAGAAAGACGTTTAACTCACCTTCAGATTGTATACGTGTATGCAACCTGATGATGCTCCTGTTCAAAGCCTTGATAGCCCAGAGCGTTGCGGTCACTGTGAACGCTATTTGCAGAACCAGTAAACTTGTTATGTAGTAGACCACATACATTAGTTTCTGAAGTATGTGCAGAGGCCCTGGAACAACATTCATTAATTAGATGTCTTCACTATAAAAAATGTAACGTTTCAACAAACCTAAGAGAAGAGTACTCACAACTTCTCTGATAGATGATCAGCTCCCGGGTGCTGCCGACCAGGTTGAAGCCGCACTCGGCGGTCACGACGGCCATGCTGCCCGCCAGCATCACGCTCAGCAGCCTCTCCAGCTTCCTCGACATTGGCTGATTTTCAATGCTTACATATATCTGACGGAATACGGCCAAAGTTAACAGCGATTTCATTATCATGTTGAACACCTAGATAACATCTTATCTTTAACTTCTGCTTTCAAGATCAAGCTTATATCCGCAACATTGCGTTAATAAAGTAGAAACAACAATGTACAGCTTGTAGAGAGAGAGAGAGAGAGTCTACTGAAGAGATACCTAAATAGATATCAGTAAATTAAGCGAATTTAATCATCAAACCCATTATAGATATTAGTGATATTATCAAAAGCATTTTCTTCCGTGAGAGTCCGTACTTTCTTTCTTTCCTTCTGCTCCTTCCCATGCTGGTAGATATAGGTAGTATCGGTAATGCTAGGTGTTAGTGTCATTCACGGGCGGCGGCATCAAATACAAATAATGTGTGTCTCGTCTGCTCATATATATCAGCGATTTACATAAAAACTATTGACCTTTTGGATAGTGGTATAGTGTGCGAGGAAGCGGAGTATCCCTGCGGTGCCGCGGCGCGCGGCCACTGCTATGATGACGCTCGTCAGGACATAGCTGGTGCAGTTGAACATCAACCGCACTGACTCGTGTTTCTTACGGTCCCTCTTCATCTCCAAACTGACTTCGAGTGCAATCGCACCATATATCACGAAACCTACGGCATCACAAATAATTTATACATTATCATTTTATTTTGTTAAACATGAGTATGTCGGAGCGCAGTCAAGTCCTACGCTGATCTCTCAACGCCATCTGTGGAGAATCGCTGGAACTACTTGTGGAAACGTCAAACAGTTATTGTTTGGGCATGGTCGGTATGGAGTGGGGGTAGACATGAGATTATAGAGAACGATAGCTGTCATGATTATTCTGAATTGAGCGCTTAGACCGAGTAGACGTGTCGAACCCACTACCATACCAAACTTGCCGCGTTTCCAAGTTTAATCTGAATTAATCTTGCTGATCCTTTGCTACTTTGCTATTATTTTGTCGTAGGCTTTATTTCTAAGTTTAATTTAATGTAATCTGAATTAATTTTGGTAATAGTTTATTATTTGTTATAAAACTGTATTGAAGTGTTGGAATAGACGTTTAAACTCAGTGTACAGAATATTATTTCTTATCTCCAGTCACGTATAACCCAGAGTATAACGACCGCTCTAACCCTGGCTCCGAGAAGTATAAGAATGCAACTAAATCTTTTATTACATCACATCTCACAATTTTCGAATGAAAATTGAAAGCCACAGCGTTGGTAATTGGTAGCTGCATAATTCTAGCCATGTTAGGATAACCTAGAATCAAATCCTTCGGCGTCAGGGTACACTAAAATAAATAGGTGCTAATTCTAAAGCAAGTTACCCATTAAGAGAGCAAAGAAGTAGCCGATGGCCGCGTATTTGCGCGAGACGCGCACGAGGAGGGCGGAGCGCCGGCGCTGCAGGCCGACGGGGGCGACGCCCCAGGCCCGCGACAGCCGCAGCAGCGCCGCCGCCGGGCCCGCGCCCGCGCCGCGCACCACACACTCGCCCGGGGCTGCCCATGGCTCCGGCATTATCAACACCTTGCTTTGAGAAGTCAATAACGTGACATAGGTACCTGATTTTTCAGAAACACGAATTGAAACGAAAACGTTGGGAGTGCCTTTTCATGTAACCGACAAAGTAAAAATCGAGAAAACTGTTGGTAAGTTGTTACCTACCGTAGCCCGCGAACATCTACCAAGAATGTTGAGAATTGAGGTGGCCTAGAGTACTAACTGTGACAGATCACGTGATATATCACGGTTAGTATTACACGGTTAGTATGCCAGCAGACCTGAATCTGAACTGCGTTAGGAGGAGATACAAACTGGATCGTACCTGTTGATAGGGCATAAGTACGGATTGTTACATAAGGCCAACCATCATGCTTGAGTCAGCTACTAAACGACTTATTGCATTTCGGCCGGAATGTTTAGAGCCAGTAAGTGTGATATTGATACCTATAGGTGGCAGTGAGCTCTTACTCTTAGTCACTGAAGTGTGACCAATTAAAAAGACAAAAATCCAAAGGCAAAAAGTGCCAGAATTATGAGCGAATAAAAATAAATAAATAGATAATTTCATAAACGTGTAGAAGAAGCATGATAACATAGTAATGTAAAATTGTGTTTTTTAATACCTTTTTCACGTTTACGTGTTCTATGACGATAGTTCCTTTTAAAACTACACAAATGACACGTACTTAGCACGACAGCCGCATAATATTTTTCTGTATCAATACCATCAATCAAAGCTAGATCGGAGATAGCTGAGCAAACTCCGTGAAACGTCACAGTATAATCAACATATGTACATACTCAGGTGGAACTTCAAAATAAATAATATTATCAGCATTATATACCCCCATCCCTGTTCAGAACACTGCCCTTCATGACAGAAATAATACAGCAAGTTTACATAAATATCGTTTTAATTTGTAGTTTAATGTTACATCATTATGCCCTCCTCATATTGTACGTTTCCAAATGCCTTTCAACTTCCAGCGTCTTGTCGGCAACTTCGTCGGGACTTAAATCAAATCCTTTTCTTCCAGTAGCCCCCGGGTACCAATCCCAAACTGGATCAAACCCTAATTGTTTCCCATTATTCACCTCGTCATCAAAATTTTCTTCATTAACATCCGCAGCGACAATTTCGCGTTTATGTACATCATTGCTGTCCTCGGTGAAGACGGTAACATCATCTTTTTCTAAGATGCCTGGTTTTTGTTCAATAATATCCAACACGTACTCGAACAAAGCGGGAATGCCTTTAAATATATTCTGGTACTCTCCACTTACGTACGACGTATCGGTCACTTCAGACTGGGACTCTGTAAAGGAAACGCACTTTTAGGGTCAAACTTTTTATTATGTAACCTTCAGATATGTCGATAAAGATGACGCCTGAAAATAATAGTGCCTACCGTAAGTAAGGCATAGGTTTGGTACTTATTTTACTTCGTAATTTATATTGATTTCAAATTTACATGAAAGCTTGTATTAAAAACAGTATTCGAAGCAAAAAACATAATTTTCTATTTGATCTATCAGATCAAAATCTTGCAATTTTCTTGACGGAGCCAATGTGTTATGCCATTATGAATCTTGTGAATTTTCATTGGATTGGAAAAAAGAAGGAAGACCTTTTAATTATTTGGATATCCAGATGTTCCTCAAATATCTATAGAACTAAATAAGGCTTCCATAATTGGTGCAATACCATACTTGCAAACAGACATAAATAAGTGTATTGACAGAATTTTATGACATGATTTTCAATTTGAATTAACATTTCATAACATTAACAAAAAAATTGAAAATATTGACAGACTCGTTACCTTCACAATTATAAACGAAATTCAAGCGAATGAAAATCACAAACGTAATTTTGAGTAACATAGTTTCGCGCTATGCCTCTAGGACTGCCATCAAGTACTGATGGCTGATGGCAGTCCTACGAACTCTGACGTTCCTCCGGAAGGCAGTGTAATTAGCGAGCCAGTGTTAACGACTATTTCCGAACTGATAAGATACCACTGAACTCATTTACATTACATGCTCAGCTGTCAAAAGATAATTGTGCCTCAATTGGTTACGTTGACAACATAATATTAGCTAGGTACTTGAGTGTGAACGGATGAATAATTTTTATTTAACAGCTTCATAAGGCATTCAAAGCAGGTTAAGTAATTAGGTCGAGTGACAGAAAATTGGTTTGAAAAAAATTTTGCTACGCAGAAGAAAAATGCGTCACACACTTAGGTTTTGAAACGCAGGAAAATCGGCTGGGGGCAGATTTTATTCGGATTTTGTTTGAAATTATTAGCATTTTTACACAAATTTTCTTCACGCGGCTTTAGGAGTAAATAGGAAGAGTCTTTCAATATAATAGTATATTTATACTTTAAATAGTTATATTTACGAAAACACTTAGATATTTCGCAATCGATAGATGTTTTATTTACATCGAAGTATAGTTGGAAAGGAATCTTGTTCATGGATACTTTTTGCATTATTCGAACTGCAGCCAATTCAATGCCTAAACACGCTTTACAGGGACGTGTGTAATTGGAACACTGTAATATACCTAATTATACTATTTATTAAGCCTTATTACAGTAAATTGTAAAATTAGCTTTCATAATACCACAATTAAGCCTATTGGAAGTTAATGAGATAGAAGAGCGAGGACAACATTTTGCAGAAAATGTAAACCCTTTTTTCTGCATTATTCACCAAAACGTACCTATTGAATTTCTTGTTAATGTCGAGAATATTAATCATTAAATAATATTCTGGACACATCTCTTCTTACATGCCAAAAGTTCTGAAATTTAATGCTGAATTAATTCATGACTTAGTACGGGCGTACCTAGTCGGGTATTCGAATTATTTTTCTTTTTCTAATATTAACCGCTACTCGCAATCGCTGCGGCTGGCCTAACTCTTGTTAACTCTACGATTGACACGATGTTTCCGTTCTAAAAATTCAGAAAAATATAATCACATTTAATGAATCTCTTATTGAAATGACTTCAACGGTTACATACCTCTGGACATTTTACATATAAATCGTAAAGTTAACGTTAAATCAATGCAGCGACAATGCATTGGAAAATAAGCAAGTGGTTATCTGCGTGTGTAGCGCTCTCGGCGTTGTCACTGACGACGAGCGGGAACACGACGGCTGGCACGACCACCCAGCCCATGAATCTCGAGGAGTCCAAGGAGAGCCGTGACGTAGACGTTATAGACCTCGCCTCAATCATGAACGAGTGTAACGAGACGTTTCGCACTGAGATGGGTAAATATTTTTATGTATGTGTAACTAGTCGGGAAACGAGCCGGTGATCCATTGGAGGGTAAGTGGTCGCCGTCAATGGACGGGCGGATGACTGGGCCCATCTAGCGTTCCAATATGATAACTCCAGTAATACATATACGGGTTGGATACTGTACCTACTCCAATTCTTAACTTTCCTGACAGTTACGTACGGAAGAGTTTCTGACAGTTGTCGAAGATAATATGTGCCTACATACAATATCTTTAGTTCAGTAAATAAAGTGTAAGGGGGAGGTGACTACGGTTCGCCCAGACCGGAGGAGTAGGAGACCAGATCTAATTTCAATGGGATGGCCACAATAGATCAGGAATGGTCGCATTAGCCTCACGGGAATACTTGTTTCCCGTGCCCTGCATCACCAAATAATAATAATAAGGGGGAGGTGGTGATCACAAATACAAGATGACGATTTTAGAAACTTTTTTCTATGATATAAACGTGCTCATAGGAATAAATTCTTATTATTGCAGCATACATCGATTCCCTAAACCAGAGTGGCAGCTTCCCCGATGAGACGGACAAAACAGCAAAGGTAATTAATTACCACCGCCATTCCTAACAACCATTTTAAGAGACCAATACAATTTAGACTTTTTCGACTCTTTGCAGAAGAATCAATATGCAGAAGAATCCACAGGAGGTTATACAAAATCGGATAAAATATTACCTAACAACCGTAACTTTGTTCCTGTGACTTTTATAAAAAGTACAAACCCAGCCACGATGACGAATCTTACTACAAGATAAGAAACACTTATCTTCCCCCATCTCTAAAGCTACAGTATTCCATGTCGTTGTGGCAGTGTTTCGTGCGGTGCCTGTTGGAGCAGAGCGGCGCGGTCTCCGCTGAAGGCGTGGTGGACCGGGGGCGCGCGCCGCAGTTCTTCGCGGCGGCGGCGGAGCGCCCGCCCGCCAACGCCGACACCTTCGCCAACAGCACGGACGCTTGCAGCGACAGACGTATGCATCAGTAACTAACGTGATCATTTTGTTTTCGGCTCTAAACCGACCATTGGTGAAGAGGTTATGAAGCAACCCAAGTGTAGTGTATGCGCAACCCGACGATGTCATGTCACTCGCTCACCGACCGTGACCGCGTGCAGATGTGTTTGGTGTTCCGTCTACATTACAATCACGGAATGATAACGATAAACAGTGTTAGTGTTTTATTGATACATTACACCAAGTATCGCCAGTTTTTATACCGCCTGATGACCAGCAAGGCTTAATGACTATGTTATGCTTAATGGCTATCTAACAATAACAACTGGGACCGATGGCTTTACGTGCCCGCTGAAGAACGGAAACGCTTCAAATATTTTTACCACTAGCAAAAACCCATATACAAAAGCCGACCGTGCCCGCAGTTGCTTAACTTTTTCGATGACTTAGCATCCTGTTCATTGTAACTTGTATTTATTTTTATTCGTGCCTATTCTTGTGTTTGATCCTAATAAATCTGACCTTAACATTAACCCTAAATTGAATCACCTATTCTCTATTAATATAGTTACAAACTTTTATTATTTTCAGATGAGACTTGCGCCTGTGAGCGATCCTATCAGTTCGTGAAATGCGTAGTGCTAGCGGAGCTGAGTAAACACGATGATGCGAAGACCTTGGATTGAGTGCGGCGCGCCCACAGACTCACGATGAACGCGGCTAGACTTAATGGTAACAACAAATTATTAGATTAGCGGAGCACTTTTACACTGCAAAAAATAAATACATAGGTATATCCCTATCAACAGTCATTTCCAAATTTTATAAATCCCTACTATACAAAATCCCTAATAATCCAAAATCAAAAGCAATTAAATTTCTAGGCTGAAACTTGTGTTAATCTTAACTCAACGGGAATAACTGGATGCGGAGGCTGGTTCGACAGCTTTTGTTGATGATTATGATTATAAATATCAAAAATATTCTGTGATTATGAGTATAAAATTTTCGTGGTACGTTAAGACCTACACTTTATCCGCTACCATTCTGGGTAACGTGGGGGAATTTATGATGAGTCTTTCGCTAAACACTCCGTACAGCCGTGATAGGTGATATTTTTACATCGGATGGTTTAAGGTACCTAACGTGACCTAACCATGCGGAACCATTACAGTTCCGCGTCGCACACAAAAAATAAAAATGTCTTCTATTTTCTAGAGTGGACGAGGATAAGTTTCATAGTCCATAGCAGTAGCGATATTTGCGTAGGAGTGAACAGGAGAAATAGGCGCTTAAGCCAGTGGTATCAAATGATGATAATGAAAAGTCTCTGTAAGCTTAAAAACTTTATTGTAGCGCGCTGCACCACAGTACAATAACATGGACTAGTCAACACAACAGATCTTTGGAATACTTAATCCTAATATACAACATTGTACCGTGTTCTTTACATATAATTCGTTCTCACTTTGCTCCTAACCTAACCTAGCCTGTTTCATGGCTGTGGTCGTGGACTACTGATCCTTGTCGCCGCTGAACATCTGCCAAATGGATCCCAGCCACCCGGTCTGAGGCTCTCTGGAACAAAGATTAGACAGGTTCAGAAAATGCAGGCGCTGATTCGGAGATCATGAAATCATCCAATCGTGGTATAGTTGCTGGAAAGAAGCCACTTTCATTCCTATTAGTTCTATAAGAAGGGAAGAAGCTTCTTAAATTGCGAATGCTATGAAAATCAGTAACTATAAGAGAATCTATCGGATCTCTAACCGCGAGCTATTTATTCCATTTCTATTAAAAAATCGTTACTTGTATATGCTAATAAAAGCCAAGAGAATAAGAATCTTACTCCTTTTTGCAGTTGTACATGCCGTTGACTTTCTTTACATCGCCGCGGCTCAGACCTTCCCTTTGGCCCAATTTCACGCCTCCGACCTGGAAAAAATCGAATGACCTAAGCAACATTGACCCCACCATCATAATTATGATACCTTACAATTCTGAACCTTAACAAGCAAACCTTAGGGTTGATGGTCTTCTGGGAGTTCTTGGAGAAGGCGTACTCGGAGTAGTGCATGACGCTGTTGTAGTCGTACCCGATGCCATAGTCGTTGATTTGCTTCGGCTCCGCTTTCTTGAAGTTGATCTCAGCTCCTGCAACGTTTAGCATTCGATAATAGTTCAATTTGATGCTGTAAACCATATGTAAACATGTTCTAATACATACCGGAAGGAAGGCTTGTCAAGATCAAGAAAAGACATATTATTAAAGCACGTGACTGTGAGTGTACCTACTATTTGTAAAGCCACCAAGAAAATTATTTAAGCTGATAAACAAGGCACTCCAATTTTGAATTGAGGGAGGTCTTCACATCATAACCTAAGCGTTACCTAATTCGCGTAATTGGTCCAATATACAATTGAACGAATGACGTATGAAGGATGCTGTGGGTGTTACCTTTCTTGACGTTCTGGTAGAGCACGGTGACGAAGTCGTCCCGCTCGGGGCGGCTCTGCTCGTGCCAGAAGCCCACGGCGTGCAGCACCTCGTGCAGCACCGTGCCCTTCTTGGACACGCAGCCCGGCACCTGCAGGTTCACCTCCTGCCGACCGCCTGCCACCACGCGCGTCTTAGTTGGTGTTACCAGTGAAGATATATTTAAGAGCTGGTATGCGTGCGTGTCTCGTTAAGTTACGTTTGTTACGATTTCTAGTACAGAATAAAGGTATATAGATAGGTTCCAGGTATAAAACGAAACGACAAATAAAAGATAACTCAAAAATTTGTCGTCAGATGTCGCTCGAAAGATGGATGGAAAAGCACGATAAACACCAGCTTTCGACTTAAAACAGAATACCTACCTAATGAAATCGGAACTCAATAAAAGTTATGAGGTAACACACAAAAAACTAGAGTCGAATTGAAAACCTCCTCATTTTTATAGTCGGTTAAAAAATTGGTTGTCTGTAAAGTCGGTTTACTGACGATAGTTGAACGTGACAACGTCTTAAGAAAATACTGATGGAATGGTAGCATAATCACTAATAGTCATCCTAAACTATCTTTGAATACTTAGTTATAATTTATTTACTGTTGCAGTTAATATTGCAGTTAAAAACCTTTATTAAATATTTTACCAAAAAGACTAGTAGGTACCGTATAACGAAACATTAATCTTTAGCTAGTCTGTGCATATTATGTCATGTCAATGTGCCACAAACAAGTCAAAACAAACCTGGCTGGTTATAAATAATTTCGATAAAAAGCAAAACTAAAGATACGTCAGAGTTACATTGACAAATAATGTCATCAAAGTAAACAAACGTCATGAAATCGTATTTAAAGTTACAGAAATTTATCAATAAAAATAAAGAAGGAATACAGGAAACATTAAAAAGGTAACATTTAAAATTTATAAATAGTCCCAGAAGTCAATAACAAAGTAATAATTGGATACATTACCAAAATATCTACCTCCAAAGTAATCAACCTGGAGCGAGGTACCTAAGGCTTCCTGTTTACATGACGCCTGATACGCACCGGCGCGGCGCCGCACCGGCGCCGCAACCGTATTGTCTCCGCGTCACTACATAGTATAAAACAAAGTCGCTATTTTTGTCTGTTTGTTTGTCTGTATGCTTAAATCTTTAAAATTACGCAACGGATTTTGATGCGGTTTTTTGTAATAGGTAGAGTGATTCAAAAGGAAGGTTTTTATGTATAATAACATCTATTAAATAATGGAGAAATACTGTTATTTTCAGGGTTTCTAATGTGGTGTCGTAAATTCTTACATTTCTTGCCGCTTACATTGCGTACGCAGGCTTAACCTTACAGGATTTATAAAAATAATGTACTAAGTATTGTACACCTTGAAAAGGTCTACAGAAAAGTCCGCGATGTTATATGTCTATCTCTTATCGATATCCCACAAAACCATTTTTTGTCATTTACTTTTTACGGCAAATAATAGCTAATTTTCGAAGCAATTTTAAGCACTACAGCATTATTCCTTATTTAATTAAATACCTTAAATAGATTGTTGATTTAACATAGATTTATATGGCTTTTACAGCACATAATTTCTTTGAATATTTTCGAAGATATTACAGATTTAAAAATACATTGCGTAGCGTTTGTGGCGGTACCTATCGGCCGGCAGCCGCCGACAGCAGCGCGACGCGACGCGTTCCTATAAATTTAGACATTGGAATAACATAATTTGTTAAAATTTATAGAGATTTTTGAAGGGACTGGTTCCCCGAAGCGAAGCGAGGGCGGGTTTACTAGTTAAATAATAAAGCAGCGATCACAATTCAGTATAGCTCTGTCAGTATAACCGTACAGACTTCACTGTCTTGATATTTCGTATTCAAAAGTTAATATTAAGCAAAAAAAAAGAAAGTGTTAATGACTTATCTAATCTACAAACAGTGGCTGGAACAAATTAACAAACGTAGAAGAAGATTTTGGGTACACCCTGTTTTATCCTGTAGGGAAAACAAGGGAGAATTTCATGTTCTTTTTGAAGAATTGAGAAATTATGAAGATAAATTTTTTGAATATCTTAGAATGAGTGTAAGAACTTTTGATGTACTGCTGAACATTTTACGAGCTAAACTTCAACTTCAGAATACCAACATGCGTCTAAATTAATCAATAACTCATAATCGAACTCTTCCATGTTGAAATATGGTGAAATGACACACGTGTGAACAACGCTGGCGCTGTGGCGGTCCGGCGCCTACGCGACTCCGGTGCGGCGCCGGTGCGGCTCAGGAACGATTTTCATTCATATACATAAACTTGCGGTCCGGCACCGGTCCGGTTGCGGCGTCATGTACAGGAAGCCTAACGGTAACGACGGTAACGACGCATAGACGTCATGTTTTTCGTGCGTGCAGCCGGCTATATCGAATTATAGAACGTAACGTTGTCACGTCAAAAAAAGCGTACCGAGACGTCCGACACTGGACCAGCAGCCGGTTTTTTTGCTGGTGAAGACCAGGTAGTCGGTCTGGCCGCTGTACGGCACGAAGCGCAGGCACGTCAGCCGGTGGTAGTCCGCGATGGCGCGCATGATGATCTCCCGCTCGTTTTGGTCTGCGAACGTAATACTTTAGTTATTACGGATCGAAAAGTGAGGATAAAGCTTAATGTAAAATTATAATAATTGACTCCTATAAATCCTACACGCATAAACAAAATACGGGACAGTAAGTTAAGGACACAAACCATATTAGAACAAGTAAACGTATAAATTATTCACGCCTCAAGCACACGTAGCGTTATAATAAGTTAATAAGATATTTGAACTAAGTATGATGTTTCACGTTACATAAATACGTATTAAATTCTTTCAGAAGATGCAATATTCCTACAAAACGTATCTATGAGTTCACTATATTTCTACTCCTTGTAAAGTTAGTAGTTTCCAGCTACTTACTAAATGATCCCTCGATAATGTACGGGATGATCCCTTTGGGCCACCGCGAGGTCTGGTCCCGGATTCCGTTCCTGGCCAGGTGCGGCATCAGGATGTCTCCCTCTCCGTACCCTCCCATTTCCTCCGGATTCATCAGGGAAGATTCCGTCCATGTCGCTACAGCGTCCCCTGATACAAGCGGATAAAATAATCAATCAGATTGCAGTGTAATAGAAATGTAGACAACGTTAAAATTGGATATTAGATTTGAATAATTAAAGTAATCGCTGGACAGTATCTAAGACCGTGTGTTATTGTTAAGTGGATAGCTACTAAGATATATATATGCACGCGGCATGTAAACGTAGCATGATAAAAATGATTGAAAGCGCGGCTGCGTAATTTTGACAGGCCGATAACACACTTCCTGTTTTTATTCATTTTTACACTGAAACAGCTCTCCAAGGCGATCTACTGTTACCGGATATTTGTTTTGATATTCTAAAATATATATAAGCCAAACTATTATAATTATACACGATATAAGGAAAACTGAGGAATAATTGGCCACCGTTAAGCAATTGGCCATTTGAAATTTCAAAGCCTACACTCAAAATACATGCTGATTTTGTCCCAAACGAGCACAAAACAAAATAAATAAATAAACACAAATAAATAAATTATTCAAAAATATTAATGGGTCACAATAAAGTATGTAATAATCCGTGGTAATAATAAATTTAACAGTTTTTGTATTTTTATGAATGAAAAAAACATCGTGTGCTTTCTTTTACACTACATACTTATTGATTTATATGCTCATTGAATTAAATTAACGATGATGTTAAACACACATACATACATACATACATAGGTACCATGTAAAAAAATACATCTAAAGTATAAAATAATACTTAGAAGACTACACACCTACCTACTCTCAAAAATGTACAACAAGCAGAAATGTATCTGAAAAATGCTATTATAATATACTTTGAAATAGTGCTCCGAAATATAGTTTACCTACTTTCAAACATTAGAAAATGCTGAAAAATTCGGCCGTGTAAGTTTTTAAGGGTCATTTAAAGCTACTAGTGATTTTATATTGTAATGTGGAATGTGTAAGTGGAAGCACTTAGAATAAAAACAATTCTTAAACAATTAAGTAAAATATTTGCGTAACTTAGGACGGTAACTTGTTCTGCAAACTTTAGTTACAATACCTCTTTATAGGCAGGGGGTAATTTAACTAACATTTCGTAAGTTAAGGAGATGTGAGATAACACAATACTTTTCTAGGCGTAAATTATTCAAGTTAGTCCAAACTGCACCTAATTAGTTTAAAAAATATAAATGTGAGGAATAATGACAAAATGTGAGTCGGACTCGCGACGAAGGATTCCGTACCATTATGTATAAAAACGCCAAAAAAATGTTCTATTGTATGAAATGGTCTGTTGTATGAAAGCCTCACTTAAATATTTCATCTCTTCCTCTTGGACCGAAAAGTAACTAAACTATCGCTGAGGCGTCGAAAGTATGAGCGACCACTTAAATATTTATTTTATTCTGTTTTTTAGTATTTGTCGTTGTAGCGGTAACAGAAATACATCATCTGTGAAAATTTCAACTGTGTAACTATTACGGTTCATGGGATACAGCCTGGTGACAGACGGACGGACGGACGGACGGACAGCGAAGTCTCAGTAATAGGGTCCCGTTTTACCCTTTGGGTAAGGAACCCTAAAAAAGTTCTGTTAACTTGCTTGGTCAGCCATTAAACGACTGTTCGTGTTCCGGCTGGCGGTTTGAGAGCTAATATTTTTTTTCTGCTTTATTTATTTCTTTGTCTGCAACTCATCGGTGATGCCTTTTGGGTTTGATTAACTTAAGAGCTTACCACTTTCGCCTTTCGGTAATCCAAATGCTTCAGGGCCCAAGTGGCTTATATCGATATTGTCATCGCCGTCGATGCTGTTCTGGTCATCGCCGTCGATGCTGTTCTGGTCATCGCCGTCGATGCTGTTCGTGTCCAGGTCGTCGGGGATGATCACCGACGCGTCGCTGTCCTCCACGGGCAACGACTGCCGACCACAGACCAGGCAGATTAACATTACACACTGTAAACTCCGCATTCTGTCTTTGTGCTTGTAAAAAACCACCAGCTCAAAGTACCAGGCGATAAGAAGACGCTAGAATGATGTTTTCGCAAAGCGCGCCGAATTTATATAGCGAGGACTGTCATAGGGTAAACAGAAAAGCGTCGACAAGGTTCGTTCACTCCTACTTCCTAATAAAGGTGTAACATACAAAAATTATGTAAAGTAATCGATAAGAGGCGCCTTGGCGGCCGGCTCCCGTTTCCGACGCGGAGCTGTGATGTACGAGCCGCGTATCGCCGTATCATGCACCCATCACTCTTTATACTTCCTCCGCGTATCTTTATTGCTCCGCTTTACGGGAACGATTAAAAAGCTTCGTCATTTGATATGTGCACTTTATTGATTGGGTTTATAGCCTAGCTGTGAGGCTGCGGCTCCACTAGGCAACGATTTGCGATACGACAGGATGAGTAAAATAAGAGAAATCTGACGATGAGTTGGCTACATTACACAGAATTTGATCGCATATACGTACATATAGTGTAGTCACAAATAATAAGTAGTTATATCGAACTCGTCGCGCAAGAGAATTTTTTTTAGAAATTTGGTTCAATTATGCTGAAAGGTTTGTGTAGCCGTTATCGAGATAATAGTACTGTTGTTTTTTTCGCTTATACAAATAAAAATCGATAGCGATAGTTGTCGTATAGTGTAGCCACACTCGTGAATATGTAACTTTTCTTTTTAGTCGCTTACGTATCGCTGTCGCTTCGCGCGTTAAGTGTAGCCGCAGCCTCATCGTTAGTGACCTGAAAATTAAGCCTAAGCATTCGGCATTACATGTTAAATAAAACCAGTCTAGTGCGAGTCGGACTCCTCCTATTGGTTTCGTACTATCGAGCGATGTTAACTCTAAGCTTTTTTATCCCTAACAAGACTGATATAAGCTTCACCACTTACCATCAGGTGAGCTCTTATCAAACATTAATTTATAAGAAAAAATCTAAGAAAAGTTTATCATACTTTGAATGCCTAGCCATCAACATGGTTTACGTGGTGACACTCATGCGTTGGATGGTTACCCGACTGGGATGAGTATACTTTCTCATGTAGTTGTATAAAATATACATAAAATATTTTTATTGTTTTACAGTTGGAATAAACTATGTAGAAAAATAATCGTATTAATTCATTTGTGTAGATAGGTACCAATTGCACGAAGTTCGGAAAAAATCGTGAGTTTGTTGCATGGGAGCTCCCTTGGAAATAAGTTTAGGTTCAGTATTTTTGAAGTTTGTGTACTTTACCTAATGTTAGGTACCAACTTTATGAAAATTTCAAGTATTTACTTCTCACGGATTATGAGATTAAAAATCACAAATTTTTAAAGTTAGCTCCTTGTATGTGAACCGTCTTTGGAATCTATTTTTTTTTTATTAGGTATTTGTTGTTAAAGCGGCTACAGCTACAGTAGTCATAAGTAGGTCCGTTCAAGAGATATAGGCAGGCAATGAGAAGGATGAAGAGATATCGGAAGTATAACAATTGAGTAATGTTTTTAACCTTTGGCCACTGAACCCTAAAAAGCAAGCAACTTAAAAACAAACAATGCAGCTGTGAATACGCTATGGGATTATTTGAAATTTCGTGTTTAATTCATGAGTCAGTATTCTTTCGCTTTTATATACCTAGGTTACGTACATAAATATGTAATTAGAACGTTCTTTTTTCTTATATTTTAAATGATTTTTTAATGATGAATATAATTCAATAATCTTATGCCAGGATCTCTGTTATAAGCTGTCAGTTCTTGCCAAGAAGGTACCATTTAGAAGTACCTAACCTACACATTACTATGAGGTTGCTGTATGGACAAATCTGCTTCACGAAGCCGCTAGCTGCTACAACTTACATGCTATCACTATCGTTTGTACTTGCCCATTTAATTGTTTTATTGTCCAATTATTTATTATTAATTATTCATTTTAATATTCGTTATGACTTACTTCAATTGACTTCAATTGATTCACTTTGCCACACATTATTATGTGCTATAAACCAATCACCATTCTCGCTGGGAATCGAACCCAGTGCGCTTCGAACGGTAGTCCGCTGACTTAATTCATGACATTGTTTTTAAAGATAATCAGATAAACGCGAGGAGCGTTGACTCGAACCAAGGCTGCTTCCCGTATCGTGTGAATCATAAACATAACTGCACAATGTACTTACCTTATCTGTGTTATCAATGTCAAAAACTGCCTGCCCTCGCGCGACACATGCAGGCGGCAGGAAGCCCAATACGGATTTTTGTTATTAATAACAAGTATTACTCAGACGTAATAGGTACTCAAATTCCTGTCCTTTCACTTATAAATAAACTAATCAACTAATATTCTAACACCATCCACTGAATGGACTAACCATCCCAGCTTCCCAGTCCCTAAATTGGGTCTGCTCTTAGTCTGTCACAATTATCATGGGCGGCAGCGGAAGGATGGTGCAGCCTGCTCGGTTGCCACCTTAATGCCATCAATAAAAGGCACAAGATCCAAATATCACAAGGCTTCACCTCTGAAATAAGTGAAATAACAAGTATAATTGATTCCAAAGAGGGTAACTCGACGTAACGACGTACCTACGTTTCGTCTGTGACTTTTAAACGATGAGGAATGGTTAGCTAGGACATTTTTAATGGCTATATTAGCAACCAGTAGCGTGCTAGTTCGCTTCTTCCAAAACAAGGCTGAAGAGTTTGTTGCCAATAATATACTCGTAATTTAGAACAAAGTTCTTGTAACTTCTGCACCTACTTTGGGCTCGACGTAAGGTCTTTGAAACTATAAAATGCTGGTTCGTTGCGCATAAAAATATATTATCGTATAAAAACTTCCTCGCCTATCTGTACAGTAATTAGCCAAGATGGAGGCAGTTCACTTAACTTTTAATTGGCCTAGCTTCCTTAGCTGCTAGTCTGATAAGTGATAGTTTGTTGTGGCTCTAACGGATAAAGTGCCAACTAGGGGCCCCGCATGTGTCTATTGTTTTCTTAGATAGCTTTACTTTTAAAAACAGATAGGTACCTACTGATGTGCCTATAAATAGGTATACTTACCTTCAAAATTAATAGAAAGTTTTTTGTTGTAATATAGCTCTGGATGTGTTCAATCCATGAAATTTGCTTCATGGTTCAATCATCGAAGCAAATTATATTAATCTTAACCTTTATTAGTAAAGCTTAAATGCAAGAATTACAAACTTGATATAACGTAATACGACCTATTCCTCGTGGTCCAACTGTGACGTCATAGTTGGACTAAATAGTTGGACCACGAGGAATCACCCATTTATTTCACCCATCACACCTTGCAAATAAGTCTTGGGTCGAACAATTTTGACCCTCGTGAAATTTTACTTTCTCTTTACGTTCAACAAGGACGAACACTGGCCAGTAGGCACCTCCTCCTCCATAAACCGTTATTATATTCGGCGTCCACACCAGCGAACACCAGCGGTCACTGCTGCACAGCTGTCATTGTACTGCACAGTCCGGTGACGTAGGGTTGAAACCACGTACTTCATCTTGATTCCTCACGATACAACGGCTTAACCATATGTACTGAACACATCCATTTAGCTCCTTAATCGTTCTATAGGGGCGTCTATAAATAACATCATACGTATTTTGGGATTTTTAACTTATCGGATCCACGTATAGGAGGGGGCTCGGCGGTAACAAAACAAATGTGAAATATGCAATTTCCTGTATTTCTAACGTAATATTAGAACTTTATACACTACGTCATTTTATTTACATGAGCATTGTTTTTTTTTTGTTTTACAGTATTATTACTATTAAAATAAATTTCTCTCTTCATTATATTATTTTTACATTTCTATCATTCCAACTACAATAGATAATTATATATTTAGGCAAAGTGACAAAATACTTAACATCTCTCAAACGCTACAAAAAATACTGTCATATCTCTGTTAAAACAACGTCACGGCCCGTCGCTCGCCGGCCGCCGGCGGGTGGTGCGCGCGGGAGCGGCCGCTCACATTCACGGTATTCATTGAAACGGAAAATTTCACAATTCTTACTTTTAAAATAGGTACTATCTCTTCAAATTACAATATTTCAAAAATGCGTTTTAAATCGTATGTTTAATGACTGTTTTGCAAATATTAAAATAATTAATAGCTAAAACTGAAGAAATGTTAGAAACGGTCCGGGGAGCACCGACATACGACCTCAAAACATTCAAAACAAATCGGCAGGAGGAACTGGCTCTGTATAGCGCGCGGCCATTTTGAAACATCTGCCGCTGGCGCCCGGACATAATCAAATGGAAGTATAGACTGGAGTAGGTAAGCCAAACGGAGCCTATAAGTGCGAATAGTCAACGGTTGGAAAGAGAGGAAAGATTGCCAAATAATGCAGTCGAAATAATTCGACTTCGTATGGACATGGTACCGCAATTATCTTTTTGTTCGAGCATCAGTTTAAATTAAAGCCTGGCTTCCCCGCTCTATTCCTTATTTCTTATGTTTAGACATGGTTGAGGGCGCAGACAGAGAACGATATAAACACTTGGTGATCGCGGCCAACATGAGATGAAGCACAAAAAAAATTCAACGGTCATCTGTCAACGCTTGTTAGTTAATTTCCTTGTATCTTGTGTCACGATAATCAAAACAAAATGTAGTTTAATTCTGTCTCGTTTACACTAAAAAAGATGGCATCCATCGGTGTTTACTGTTCTCCGTCTACACCCATACAACATCGTGCTATAACAGCGGGCCGTCCGCGTCGGCGGATTCTTACAACACATCTTTCTGGAATATTGCACATCTTGTAAATTTTTAAAACTTCAAATAATATATTTCATAATAAAAATAAATATTTCTTTATATATTTAAACATATTTCTTAAATATAGTATTCATATTGGAAACACGAGCGTATTGTGTATATGAAGCAACGAATTTTCAACAATGTCGGCTGCGGGCGCCGCTGCGCCGGGCCGCCGCGGGCCCGCCCCGGTCCCGGCCCGCCGGCCCGGTCGACCCAGTCACATCCAGGCCCAATCAGTTATGAAGACTTGGGTCAACGGGCCAACGGGCCGGCGGGCCAACGGGCCGGCGCACGGGGACAAACTTAACAACTTGTGAACACACCTGTGCTACAGCCACAGTATTCTTCAACGTCAATATACAATGTAGTTCCTACTTAACATTAAGATACGGCGGTCCAGCTGGCGTCCCGCACGCGGCGGCCGGCGGCGCCACTATGTACCGAGCGTGTTCATGTAGCCCTAGCGACAAAAACATTGTAAAGCAGTGGACAAGATGTTAGTAATTTTAAACCTTATACGGCCACTCCGTCCATGCACGAGGAATCATGCGCCCGACCCGCGACATGTCAACAGGTCAGCTGGACCGCGAAGTTTGGATACTATCTCAATAGATCACTTACAATCAGGTAGGCACACTGTGAGGACGGCCGGGCGGTCCCAACTAGCGCCGGAGACGAGTTAAAGCTTTCACTGGCGGCCGCGGCCGGCGCGCGCCGCGCGGCCGTGCGGCTGCGGCGCGCGGCCGTGCGGCTGCGGCGCGCGGCGGACGCGGCCGGCGATAATACAGATAAATCGAATGAAAATATGTTACATCTGTTCCGCGGCCGCGGCGCCCGCGTATCACAGCGGCGCGCGCCGGCGGCCGCGGCGGCCGCGCGGCCCGGACTGTGGATCCCCGCAACGCGTAATAAGCCACATAATTTTAGTAACCAATTAAATATAATTTACCCTTATTGACTTTATTTAACATACGATTATGAAATTGACAACACCTAAAGACGTCTTTGTACAGAGTTTCCAGTACTGCAGTAGCCACTAGCCACCTACTGCACACATCACAGATTATAGAAAATATAAACTTTATCCCGTTACTCTATACATAACGACGGCCCGGCCCGCCGGACCCCCCGGCCCCGCCGACCCGCCCGGGGCCCGACCCGCCCGGGGCCCGAGAGGCCCGGGGGCCCGACGGCCGCTCCACGGATCTCGCACGTTCGGTTCACAATTTTGCTCCCTGTGCTCAACGGATCTTAAATATAAATAAATAATTACATTTATTTTTACACCCATACCGCTCCGTAACAATATCGTACACGATCACATCATGGAATTCATTAGGTATATGTAGAAAAATATAAAGTGAATCGTCCGCCAGCAGCCGGAGGGGGCGCCGGCTGCCGCGTGCCGGCACTACTTGTCACTTTGCTATCACGTCGCGTCCTTACAGCTAACACATCGTCCGCACTCGGCCGGCCCGGGGAGAGACAGCTGGCCGCACGCCGCACGCCGCACGCCGCACGCCGCACGCCCCGCCCCGCCCCGCGCCACACGTATTGCTTGACAAACTTTGGCAGTGAATGCAGCTGCGCCCTCCCGCCGACCCCGGCACGGCATGCCTTTGTAACGTCTACCCTATCGTCTAGCGACTGGACGAGAAACAGTGGATGTGTAAAGAAGATCCTTAAACGATAGTATAATTTTCCTAACCTAAACGGCGTCCAAAATATATTTTTAATATTAAATATTATTTCACATAGAAGCTGGCTTCGTTACAAAGATATGCTGTAGCGCTAGATGTGCCGTCGGCGGCGGGCGCTCAGGCATGGAGGATGGACTGAGCGAGTACCCTCGCAGAGTACGCGGGACAGAGGATATTACTACAGTACACGAATAGTTTGCGTGGCCCACACGAGACCCGAGGGCGACATTTCTGCTGCAAAATTATAACTTAATGACATATTACAAGTATAATTTATTTATGCGAAAATAATTAATTTGATTGACAAAATTTTCACTCCGTAAAGGCTTGAAAAATAGTCATGCTGGCGCTATTTGGCTTCGGATGACAATGAAACAGCTCTATTCGTAATTCGTGTACAGAGTCCTCCATCCCCGGCTACCCCCTGCGCCGCGAGTCGGGCGGGCAGGGGGGCCGCAGCGCTCAGTCCATCCTCCACGCCCGGGCGGGGGCTCACGTGGGCGGCGCGGGGGGCGCGGCGGGCGCGGGGGGCGCGGGGGGTGCGGGGGGCGCGGCGGGCGCGGGGGGCGCAGGGGGCGCGGGGGGCGAGGCGGCCGACACGACCACCACGGGGTTGACGATGGTGGTGGCGCTCAGGTACTGCGCGCTCACCGTAAGCGGCGCCGCGCCGCCCTTCACCAGCTGCGTCTCCACCATCTGCAACAACAACAATATCAATACTTCCGGGCCCCGAGAGCGTGCAGACGTCGCACGCGCGGACGCGGCGGCGATAGGACGGTGCTCGTCCAAAATAATCTCGACTAATAAACGACTCATTCAAAGAGTATTGTGTGTCTAGTGAATCCTTCCATCTTCCGTGCTACGGTTGCAGCGGCGAGGCCAGCCTGCATAGCGCGTGCCTCCATCGCTGACGCTCCTAGTGCTGCTAATATGTGTAGGCTGCTGGACAAGCATAACAAGGTTCTAAAGTTGATGAAAATCTTTGTAATTGTGATAGTAGGCTGCACGGGCCGAGGTGGACCGGACTCGGCCACACTCAGCCAGGGTCGGCCCACAAATCTGTGTAACTGTACTATGGGACCTGTGCACATGTATGTTTGTGCCAATGCCTTTGCAAAATGGTGGTAAAATAAAAATTGACATGCATAAGTATCTCATGGATACCTAAATGAATAAATGATTATACAGAACCGCAACAGATCAGCGAAACTATAAGGAGTTGTATTATAAAAAGTCTGAGGAGCATTTTCTGACGAGACAGTAAAATCGAAGGTCTGAAATGATTGAAACTCCTCAAGAATAAAGTCACGGTAGTTGAACAAAAATGATATGACCCAAAGCCGTAGCCATTACAAATTGTGTAGGACATGTGACGTATGGTTGGCACCATTATTGACGTATGGTTAGAAGAAAGCTTTTGGTTAGAATGGTTAGAAGAAGTCTTCCTTTCTTCTACCATTAGCTGCTGTGCCCTACCGGGTCCATGACTGAAACATTGTTTGTAAATCATGGCATGCAATGAATAAATGAAATGAAATGAAATGAAATGAAAGCCTACTGCTCTCTAGGCGAGATGCTGAGGTCGGGGCGACGCACCTTCCAACAGGCCTCCTTACCAACGAGTGTGCTAGAATGCTACAGGTGTATGATGTATAATATGCAGAGCGTCGGTGTTACCTTATGCGTGAGTGTGTGCGTGTGCAGCAGGTGCGCAGGCGGCGACACCACGCCCACCACCACGCCGCCCTCTGCAACAGACAAACAGACGGTCACTCTCTGCTCCAGTGCCCCACAACACTGACATCGCGCTACATGGCTACAGCCGCAGCCACTAAGTGCGGCCGCACACCAGAGATACATTTATATTACAATAATTGTAGCGCCACATTTGAAACGCGACATATACCTATATCGCCCCCCTATATTTGTATGTAAACCCGCACATCAAGAACACATTTGTAGTAGGCGCAGTTTGTGGCGAGGCGTTTGTCGCGCCGCAAGAATTGAAGATCGAACACGTTCGTTTTATGTGGCGCCGTGCTTCAAAAATGACAACAATGACTTTACGAAAATGAAAGACAATACAACTAGACGCTACAACTGTGCTTCCGATGTACGTATACACAATACATTTGTCGCCGCGTAGATGTATCACAATAATTTTGACGCCGTAAATATATGTTGCAAGTAATTAGTGGTGCTGGTGTGCGGCCTCACTTATGAGGAGTTACGGAGTACCTGTATAAAATTCCGTAGCGGTAGCGGCTGCGGCCAGGGGCCCACGACAAATGGACATGCCCATGAAATTTGATATATTTACTGCATCTTAAATGACTTTTTATTGTGTCTGAGAGACCTAAAATATTTTTGTGAACTCTAATTGTGGAATAGTTTAATGGAAGGATCAAGGAGATTGATGACTCCAAGACTGCTATCTAACCATAACCGGACCAATGCATTTACGCGGCGTCCGAAGTGTGCAAGTGCTCATGGACCTCTTTGGCACTAGTGGTCATAGATCCAAATACCAACCGCGCCTGATATTGCTTAAATCGGTCGATCGCTTACAATCGACAATAGCCGCCGGTTAACGAGGTCGGTTATATTTGTGGAGTAGGAGTAAGAACGTACTTCTGTGCCTCTATTATGAGTTGTTGTAGTAAACGTCAAACTGTTACTATTGCAGTTAACGTTTAGAATTTGTATGAGAATCCGTACAGCGCCTCTAGCGGTTACGATACTGAACTACAATTCTCATACAAATTCTAAACGTCAACTGCAATAGTAACGTCCTTTACGTTTACTACAACAACTCATAATAGAGGCACAGATCTATTTAGCCTAGAGTGTAGGTCTAGCGCGGAGTGCTTACCGGTGCGCGAGGGCGGTGGCGTTACGACTCCGTTCTCTTTGCTAGCTATCCTGTTGCCCTCCGCAACTCCTGCAACAATTATTCCTTACTGATTATTGTCATGTCTCTGATTCTCTACTTCTTTCTACATATCATTTGTTTTGGGGTACTCGTCTATTATTTTAAACCTATCCCCTAGCCTAGCTTATAACAAATGTTCACCATGCAATGGCATAAGGTAACCTTCCTCGAAATTATACATGTCTGAGGTAATACCCTCCTTCTTGTATCAACTGGGTAACTCTTTTTATAGATGCAGTACCGATATTGTTTGAGAACCAGTCAACTACGCGGCAGGTACTGACTGCTTATGGCCTAGCCTAGCCTATATCAAATGTTCACCATGCAATGGCATGAGGTAACCGTCCTCGAAATTTTACATGTCTGAGGGGCGACCCTCCTTGTATCAACTCTATTCCAGTACCATATAATTGGTCGAGAGCCACTCAACTACGCGGCAGGTACTACCCACCACGTCGACATAGCCCATGAACCAACCACAATAAAACCATTGTGGCGACACCGCACATACGTCACACGGTGACGTCACCGAAGCCTGAATCACGCTATCGAAGGATTGTCGATCGCCGGCATATATACAACGCCTCGAGTACATTCACTGGGGCCTCGGCCGCCCCCCAGGCATGTCGTCTCGCCTGGCGGGAGATCTCCCTATTGCCAAACCATGATAGTTACCGTTGACGTGGTGCGGCTGGTGCGGCTGGTGCGGCTGGTGCGGCTGCGGCTGGTGCGGCGCGTGGGAGAGCACGCGCAGCGCGCCGCCCGGCAGCAGCTGCAGCGCCGCGCCGCCCACCACCAGCCCGCCGCCGCCCACCACCTGCCCATACCGAACACCGACCATTATGGCTTGTACGACTTTGGTACAATCTGATATTCGTCAAATCGGCAATTCGTCAAATCTGAAATTGGTCAAATCGGTAGTTCGTCAAATCGTCTTTTTGTCCAGTTATGAAATTTGCCAAATACGCTTTTGGTCGAGTCTATGTACAGTCGATGAAGACACGTTTTCATTTCATATATATGTAGGAACTTATACCTCTCCGTTCTCACTGAAGTTCCGTTTCGCGAAACCCAACTAGCTAATTACTTTTCTTTTAGTACATCTTTCTTGTCTGGTCTAATCTTGATAGTAGGGTTTCGCGTAAGGATTATTTATTAATCGAAATGTCTTCTTCACTTAAGTTATTAATATTATTTATGGAAATAATTTTTCCATGAAACTGGCTGGCTCGCTACCACCCTCGAGCTACAATCGGCACAAACGCGATCCGGTTGAAAGCGTGTGCTTCTTCTCTTACTTCCCGCGCTCTTCCTTCTTAGCAATTTACGTTTACTGATGTTTAAGGGCGATGGTGACCACTTTCCACTAGTGACTTGTTTGTCTGTTTATGAAAAAAGAACGAAAAGAAAAGAAGAAAAGAAACGAAAGAGAGTAGATATATTTTGATACTCTTTCGTAGCGGTATTACTGAGGCTAGCCCGGTAGAGTCAAGGAAGGTAGCCGTCCCACCTTCGAACACCTGTTGATGTACCCTACGGTTGATTTACCCCTTACAACCTCCTGGATCCAGAGCCTTTATCACCCCTTCTCCCCGAATTAGGAACTGGGTACATAAATTATGCGTTGCTACTGTATAGAACAATAAGCAATCCACTCTCAACATAACACTTACAAAACTTGTCGGAATGTTCTACACTTCAATGTTCCAGAATCTTGTGAGTCCTATTGCGCCATATTGTATGTTATGACATGGGATCCTTCAAGAAGCGGGTCTATCGCTTCCTTCGAGACCGGCAACGCGTTGGTGGCGCCCCTGGTGTTGCCAATGTCCATGGGCGACGGTGATCACTTACCATCAGGTGACCCGTCTGCTCGTTTGCCTGCTTAGGCTATAAAAAAAAATCGCAACTTAAATAATTACAATGACAATCTTACTTGCGACAGCGGGAGGTGTAGGTGGGCGGGGTGCACCAGCGTGGTGGTGGTGATGGGGTTGCTGACGCTGCCCTCCGACCCGGGCCCCTTCTGGAAATTCATTGCAACCACTCGTCACTAGTGACCTCAGCCTGAGCGGCGGCACGGACAGGCCACGGGTACAGTACCCGGCAAGAAATAAAGCACATCGGTATTCAGAAAGAGATAATCGGTTAGTTTCGGCTTTGTAGAGCGTTGTTGTTGTTTCTTTCGAATTCGGTAGGAGACGGTCGCGTTCACTCATAAATAAATATAAAGTTGTTAAAACCTCCAATGGAACATCAATATTATTATTATAAAAGTACTTGATAGGGTGCTTTATCAGCTCTTAATAGATATTGCACTATTAGTGCAATGTGCGAGAGAGACAACGCTCTACAAAGCCATAACTAACCGATTATCTCTTCTCTGAATACCGATGTGCATTATTTCTTGCCGGGTACTGTATATTGTGGTCCCCTTCCCATAAAACTTGTTCATTCAATCGCACCAATCGCTTATTCTAAAAATCAAACGACTTAACGGAGGTATCCCAGCTGAGAGCTTGAGAGTTGACAACGAGGATTTCTTTCATTCTAGGCTCGCCTTGATTGCCCGACTGAGCATCGGCGTTGGCTTTAGCGTTACTGACGTTCATGGACGACTGGGACCTCTAACCACCAAGTGTCTGTTGATCTGTCAGTGGTACTGACCTTGGGCGCGGGGTCCGCGGGCGCCAGCGTCGTCAGCGTCACGGTGCCGGGGTGCCGCGCGCCGTACGACGTCCGCACCACCTGTAACACACCACACAGTTGTCTCATCCAGCTTCAACACACTAACACTTATATCCTCTGATTTCCTAGTATAACAGATAATCTGCTGAGCCAGGTTACGTTAACACGTTCACAGTTTTGTTGTAGCTCTGACAAACTGGCATAGGTTTACTGCTCTTTGTCCTTAGTTTGTTGGCGAATACAAACAAACAAGCAAATTCGGAGCCCATTGATTATCGTTATCAATTACATAGTTCCATGTGGGGTCACCAAAAAATTTTTTTTTTCAACATGTCGTTGGTGAATGTACACTCAGCCAAAGACAAGTAAAGACCCTTCACCAAAAATTTGCGAAAAAAATATTTTTTTAGTACAGATAATTCAGAGAAAATTGGATGCAAGAGTGTGTCGGCTCGCTCACACACCTGCGAGGCGGCGGACGTGATCTGGATAGGCAGCGTGCGCAGCTTGGTGCTCAGGTTCAGCGACTGCGGCGACGCGGGCGGGGACGACCTCATCTGGAACACCAAACACACACGTTGCCAATCAGTAATAAATAACCCTAATTAAACTATTCGTTGTCACGTAATATATTAAGGTTATACTTACACTAACAGGAATACCTAACAATTGATTAGTGACGATACTTTCATCCCTCTCTTTCTTGTCTTCAGCGTCTGAAAGTAAAAAATGGAAAATTAATTCTAAATAACGTTGTAGGTACAAAGTAAGTACTTACATCTAATATCTTTAAACGAGCAATTCTTGTATATTTATTTATTTATTTATACCTATATAATCACGATCTCGGAAACGGCTGCAAAGATTTTCATGAAAGTTACAGATTAGGGGGTTTTCGGCTCAAGGAATCGATTTATCAAGGTCCCAGGTTCGAGAAAAGCTCGGTTCCCGAGATAAAGAGATTTTAAAAACATCATACTGACGTCATCTATGAAACATTAGGATAACTTCTATGAGGTACTGTTTGTAACGTGTTGAACTGACGCCATCTATGAAACATTAGGATAACTTCTATGAGATACGGTTTGTTTGTTTCAGTAGTATGAAACTAGATGGCGCTCGAATATATTTTTGTTCGGCTAATACTAATATTAATATTCATTCTTACGTTGAAGCGCTATTTTTGCGTTATACCTACCTATTTTCTGTTTGAATAAAATTAAAAATCAGTGCGATTATCTCGCTTGACCTCGCAGGACGCGTAGTGATAGTTTAACGTGCGTTTGTGATATTTACGAGAATATTTGTAAATAAATGTTAGTTTTGTTATTATCGATTTAATAATATATTTTAATAAAGTTTTAAATAAATAATGGTCAGATCGATGAAATTACTATTGTTGTAAATAGAATCAATAAAATTTTAAGTACGCCTAACAACTTGCTCATTAAACTAAAAGTATATTTATTTATGTTGTTTAATTATCATAAACATTCAATACATTTTATCGCAAATAAAAATTTCAGTCGGGGACTGCCTAAGCCTGCGAAAAGTACGAAGGAAAGTTCAATGAATTTATCTAATTAAGTATGTACCTATTTAAAATGCAATTAATTCGCTCACACAGTTAAGTTCTATGAGGTACTGTTTGTAACGTGTTGAAATTTCAGTAGTATGAAACTAGATGGCGCTGTACAACTTTGTGAAACACGCTGTTGAGATCCTTTGGCCGTAACATAAGTAAAATGAATTTTGTGCTCAGTGAACAGTTGTATGATTTGACTCCTGAATAGATGGCGGAATTCCTCGTATTTCTTGCGATTCATACTAAATAATATATAATTTTCAACCGAGCAAAGCTCGGTCAACCAGGTACTTCAAATTAATATCTACAGTTTAGGAAGAACAGTGTAGTAATTTTTTTTTGTTTGTAATTTAAAAGAAGAAGGAAGGAATCAAATGAATGTCAAAGTTGCGCCAAATATTAAACAATGCGGTCGCAAGGGACCAGGCGCACATGACAGCAAGAGGGCCGAGCGCAATAGGTATTGGCATCAAAAGTGGAGCTGGTGAAAACTCTAGCTCTTCACAGTGCTGTGCAGTAGTCCATCAAGACGATGAGATTTAACACCGGTACAATAATGTATAGTAAATAATTATTTTAACCGTACTAGGTACGTGATTTCTTGATAGGGGGTTAGGAAGTCTTGGCAAAATACTGCAGGTGACCACATAGGGGGAAAGGGGGGTACAAAGCTGTAAAGTTATAGGTGGCGGTACTGATCAGCGGCGGCAGCGGTGGCGGCAGAGGGGAAATCTTAGCAAATAAGAGTACTGCAGGTGGTCACATCACACAGTAGGAGAGGAGGGTACAAAGTTGTCGGTACTGACCAGTGGTGGCGGCAGCGGTGGCGGCGGCGGTGGTAGCGGGCGCGGCCACCCGCACCAGCGTGACCTCCCGCTTGAGCGCGGCCAGCCGCTGCTGCGCGGCGATCTTCTCGCGCGCCAGCCGCTCCATCTCGTGCTCGCACTCGCGCTCCTTGCGCCGCAGCACCTGCCGACACACACACACGCACACGTCACTCGCCGATATCGATAGTATTATGTCATGGCCACACAGACACTGCTCGCCACGACAATGATGTAATACGACGAGGAAATTGCCGCGACCCCAAACTCACGAATATCAGTTAAGTATATACCTAGGTACATTTTTTTAATGCTCCAACGAAAGCAAAGATATAAATTTAAAAAGTAGATATTATAAATTATGAATACAAAAAACTCCACTACTTAAATTGGTACGATTTTTGACAATTTGTGTTAAATAGAAAAAGAAACGTTAAATGATAAATATTTTATTTTTAATGGTCTTTCTCTTTTTACGATGTTTCATATTTTGATACCCATATTGCTTAGGTAAGAAAAAAAACAAGTCTATCCCATCTTTTTTCATTAAGCGGTTTCCATATTGAAAATGTACTTATTTACACGATGATACCGCCCCGCCACAAAGGGAATGTTTCAAAATGTATGGAGCCCCGGCCACGACTTTGTACACCATACTCAAAAATGGAGAAACACAATTAAAACAGTTTTCAATCATCCAATTCCTTTAAATTGCTTTAGTTTGGTGGTACAACACAAAAATGTACACTTAAAATTGCAACACAAAAAACTAAAATCCGTTATGGCGGTAAGCTGTCATCACATGTCACGTTGGTTGATTTGATTGAAGTTTGACATAATGTACCTACATTTCTGTCATGTTGGGGTGACTGTAGACAGTTCATGATCTATGATCAATGACAAATTGACAAGACGCCATGTTGAAACGTGATAAAAGTAAATGATAAATACAATTTTTGTACCAGAAAAGTATGCATTTAAGCAATTTATTTTTATTTTTCTCGAATTCCATGGATTTTTCTCGACTTTTCGAGGTACTGTTAATATTGTGGGCCGGATTTGAAACATCTCCTTTGACGAACTCAACGTGACATCCACTCATATTATAATTATGTCAAAATCTGTCCGTTTGTACTGCAGAGCATGCCAAGGAAATGGACATACTTACTACTACATATGATAATATTTACCTACAACATAACATACTTAATAATATAACTCGTAAAAAGATATTTGAACTCAAAAGCTAACGTGCGGGCAGCCCAAGGAACTTGAAATTAAAGTAGTATTAGTAGAGTAGTAAATAGTCTTAAGATGGCATCTGTATAGCAGAATGTACTGGAAATCCCATCTATTTTTGAGTACGTATGTATGTAACTGTGACTCATATAGATTTTTTCAGTCCTAGTCACGAATCGTACGATATAAAATAGGTTAGCATAAATTAATGAGCCGTACGAAAATAATTAATTACCACGAACAACTACGAAACATGCGAAGTCAATGTTGCGAAACTTATTCGTACGCTAGTACCAGGAGCGCAGAGAGCGCAGAGGGCGCCCGAGTGCCCGAGCCGCGCCGCGCTCGGTACACGTTATCGAGTGGCCGTTGCTATCAAGCGACGTTAAACTTGTTTATAAATTGATAACAATTAGGTAGATTAGATATTTAGTGTAATAAGAGATAGCCACCATGCCACCGACGGAACGGAATGTAACAACAGATAAGGACAGCCTCAGCGCTCCAGCCACAGGTGGTGTGTATATCGCGCGGCGCTGCATAATCTCGGAATAGGCATTACATTAAATTAGCATAACGTATTGTGACCATAGACATAGTACTACAGTAGTTACATGGAAAGAAGTTATGGTTACGACTTCGTTCGCCAAGCTATGGGTTTCGTACGAGACTCCTGCGGTAGGTGCTTGTGATAAAAATTCTAAGGAACACCAGCAAAGTTTAGATAATACAGATAATATCGAATATAGATTGATATAACCGATGCTTCTAAAATAATCCTGTTTAACGAAGAAACCTTTTTTCAAATCACCCGAAAGAGCTGGAATAGTACAGGACCATAGTATAGTCTACATAGTCTTGTCTTAATCTCACATTGTAGATATTCAAGTTTGAATAAATAATTAAAAGGATTCTTAATTAAAAGACCAAATGTTTCTTCCCGATAATTATGTATCGGACTATCTCAAGAACAAGCAATGTCGTTCAGCAAAATATTATTCAAATTGAGGCAAAGTATTAGTAGTACGAAATCAGTGCAATTCCACGCAATGGGCAACCGCGGGGGATGGAACACTTCAACATTATCAGATCGTTGTACATAGCAGAAACAATTATCAATAGCAATACTAACATTGATGTATCGGATGGCGGAGCCGAGGATGGAGAGGTTGGAGGTCTTCTTGTCGTCGGGCGTGGCGGGCAGCTGCCGCTTGAGCAGCTCGAAGCATTCCTTGAGGTGCGCGCGCCGGTTCTTCTCCAGCTTGTTGTGCACCTCGCGCGTGCCGGCGCGCGGCGCGCCGCCGCTGCTGTTGCTGCCGCTGCCGCTGCTGCTGCCGTTGCCGCTGCTGCTGCCGTTGCTGCCCACGGACGGCGGAGACGGAATCTGTGGAAGCCTGCCGGCAAACAACACGTGACGTGAGATACCGAAACGCTTACGCCAGAGCCTGGCTAGAGTAACCCGGTTGTTACATAACAAAACTGTAACAAGGTCGGACACGTTGAGTTCTTCTTAAGAATTCTCGAATACAAGTTGGTTTAAATGCGACCATGCGATGAGCTAAAGTTGTTAGGTTTTTGAGTTACATCTTCCTGTTCGTGCTATTATGAGTTTTACATGTTCAGATATAAAGTTGTTTTTAGTGTGGCTCATGAACTCGTGATCATATTCATGGGGAATAATGATTGTAAAATGAATCCCATCACTCAACCTAGCTATAGAAGTCTTCGCTATAAAGTCCATCAAGTCCTTAAGCAACATAGATAAAGCTGCTTGCACATGATGAAATTGATATGTGACCATAAGTTACACTGACTGATGGACTGACTTTCGAAAAGTGTGTATAAAAACTAAATTGGAATAACACTCAATTAATTTTATAAAATTCTATAAAAACTGGAAACAGGTTGTCTGCATGGTGATATCTGAAACTTGCCGCTATTTTGGTGCTCTTGCCCCGTAGCGTTCAAAAATGTACCCCAAAGTACTATTTCTATAATTCTCTAAACTGATAAATTTTATATCGTGATATTCGAAATGATTACGATTTCAATTTTTTAAACGCGTTTTTCAATTTTAATTTTTTAAAAGACATTTCATACAGTTTGTCAAGTATGCAAATAGTTAATATTTTTAAACGAGTATAAAATTGAAACATTGTTTAAGTAAGGTTTACATTTTTGAATAAGTTTTTATAATGGAAATTAATCATAGATGCACGGTAGTATTTCGCGGCTATTAGATAACTTCTTTTATGACAGAAACATTCGAAATAATTATGCATTGATGTTTTTAATAATGATAATGGTAAAATTACGACCACTACGAAAATATTGGGTTGTAAATATGTATGTATTATTTTGTGCTACGCACGGTGTGCAATCAATAAAGAGTTTAACAAATAAACGTGTGTTTCGACGACGATCTAAGAGGAATCCTTACAATAATTTATAGTATAGAAACCAAGTCAGCGCGGCCATTTTGTAGCACCTTCCTAGGAGCCATTATGGCTCCAAACACCGTTCCGCTCCGTAGTATTCAATTTCAATGTCAATGCACGCAGAACGTCTCACGAAAAAAAAATTATGACGATTTGTGTTGTTATTTTTAATCACAACACTTCCGAAAAGCAAAAGAAATGTGATAACATCACTTTTCACAAGTTAGCTTCCAATATTTCATAGTATCTTGTATTTAAAAATCGGTTAGTGCTTCATTTTAGACCGAGCGCTTGTATGACTACTGTCATTCTATACTACATATAATTATTCTACGGAGTAATCCATGTCAGCGGAAGAATAGGATGAGGGCATTGAGGTCGAGGGTATGTAAATGGGGTCCATGAAAGTTAAAAAGCAAGTTCGATGGCATAAACAATTTCTGTCTGTCTACACGAAACGCTTCCAGAAAACTGTAAGCTGTACAACACGGATTGCCCTACGTTTGACTTGCCAAACATTATGGAGAATGATTTCGAGAACAATGGACAACTCTCAGCTGTGTGTGAGTCGAAGCCTTGCCCTAAACATATTGCATTAGGCTTATTGAAAAAATTCAGGTCACAAAGAGACTGCGGTTAAAATATACGTATACGTTAACGATTTACGAGTGCCAGATGCCGTAAACAAGAGGCATAGGCCGGTACAAATGTACAATGCCTCTGGATGGATAATTACATTTAAAATATGTATTCGCATTATGCGCGCCCATCATGCATGCAACGAATCCAGTCATGAATAAGCAAAGCCGGCCGAGGTGCTCGTATTCTATTCGCATCTCTTAAATATCCAAACCTTGACAGCAATCTGGTGAAAAACAAAGCAGCTCACACGTAGGCCAGGACGACAGGCAAGGATGAAATTACAATGTAAGGACTCCAGCGATATTGCGCTCGAGACTAGATGCATTATTTCGTTGATAACTTGCATGTCAAAAATTACCAACAATGAGTAGGTCATTAACTTGTATGTCAAAAATTACTAACAATGAGTAAGTCATTGTTGGTAGTTTTTGACATGCAAGTTATCATAATGTTTGACTTCCTAAACCACTATGACCCTGGGGAGCTTCAACAAATCTCATGCAGTGATTTGAGAACTAGGTTACGGCAAAAAGTAGGTACATACAGATGCGGACAATAATATTATACCTACCACACTAACGGAAATAAAGACACTTAAAACCGAAAATAAAAATCCTCTTCAAAACTCATCTCGTAGGAAATCGATAATCTCAAAAAGAGTGATAGATAGCTTGCCTAATGAATAAATGAATTAGAAGAAGAAGCGGTCTCGGTTGTGAGGATTTATCTTAGTTAGGGTAGATTCAAATTCAAATTCAAATTATTTATTTCTTCGAAGTAGGTTTTTACAAACACTTTCCGAACGTCAAGCTACGCCATCGCTTCAACAAATCCCTACGGCGAGTGGTCTTGGAAGAAGGAATATTAAAAGACCTCTTTGTTTCATTTCTATGCAAGGGGAATCGGAAAAATTGGAGTCATATTATGGACAGGCGACAAAAGTGAAAACTCAAAACTGTATTTTGAATTTTCAAATTGCTTGATTTAAAAATTTAATTACACAATCAGATAATCACATTTATCGGCAATCTCTAATGCTAAGATACTTGTAGCTTGTAGTTTAGGCTAAGCTTCAAGTATACAGGGTGTCCCATAAGTTGTAGAAAGAAATGAAATGAGCGATAGCTTGGGGTTAGATCTACCAGAAGTCAAATAAAAAGTTGTCAAGTTCGAGTCGAACTCGCTCAAGAAGGGTTCCTGGATAGCCAGCGTAGATCAAGAACAAATATACGAGATAACTTACAAAACAAACACATTTCAGAATTATATTGTAACTTTTCGATAATCCTATGTAGGACAAAATAATATTGGGTTCTTAAAATATATCTCAAAAACTGCTACTAAATCCTTATCCATCTCATTGAGATATTATGTACTAAATCCATCTCCATATCCATCTCGCTGTATAATATATTTTTTCAGATTTTTACTTTGTTATTTTAAAAGTTATATGGGGGGACCCACATTTTGGACACACTTACTTTAATTTGCTGAGTCATCAAATTAATATCTCTCAACTTTTTCAGATAGTCTACATTTTCAGGATATAATTTAGTGCAAATGATAGAGAAAACTAGGTTCTGTTTTCGACTTTTTTCTTTTTTAATTTTCTTCTATTCGGTTTCGACGAAGCTTGGTGGGAAAAATATACTAGACAAATGGTGTTAATAATGCAATGTTGCTGACGCGAACCCCTGAGATTTTCCCCTCCAGTAAACTTTTAATTACTATTTTTTTTTCAAAGATCAACAAGCAGTAACACTATAAATTTATAAGTACAGTAGCTGCTAACGAACTAACGCAAAACCTCCTAAAGCCAGCCACAATGGATGATGTTTTTTGTCTGGTTTTCACGCATTCCGTTCGTAATTCCACAGCTGATTTAGACACCAGCGGTACTAGGAGATCATGAACTTACCCGTGGCTATTGCTTATAGTACGCGGCCTGGAATGTTCTTGTACAAATTCGAGGTGAGGTGCGGAGAGCGGCGCGGCTGGCGCGGCTGGCGCGGCGACCGGCTCGAGGGTGGCGGCGGGGTGGGCGGGCGAGGGGCAGGCGGGCGCCACTGCCACCGTCACCGGAGACGACGTCGTAACCACGCCGTTGCTGCGCGCCGCCACCGGTACCCCCGTCACCCCCGTCACCACCCGCACCGACACCGGCGCCTTCGGCTCCTCCTCTGCAATAAAAGAGCCACTTCAGAATGGTCATACTCATACGTTTATTTTGCGTTTTGCGACTACGAAAACCGCTTCTACTTCAAAATCTGTCCTAGACTCCTAGCTAATTCGCAACAGCCACCTCTCTTTGAACGGATTCGCCGTCGACGACCGCCACTTCTTGTCAAACCTGCGTCAAACACTCATCGGCCGCTGCAGTACGAGGCGGTAAAGTACTAGGCGAGCATACGATATCAGGAGTTCAAAACGTGCGCGTTATACGAAACCGATTGCAAAGAATAGAGATAGCGATACGAAACGTTAACCACTTTTAGAGTACGGTTACACGAAATTTAAATGTTACGAGCTGTTAATAAGACTCGTTCTGGTTTGACTCGGAACAAGTGTCTCGGAACCGAAGAGTGAGGCAGCATAACAACATCAACGAAAACAAGGAAAGAGATGCGAGAGGGGCGTGGTTTAACAAAATGACGTCATTACGCGTGCCGGCCGTGTAACACGTTTGACGTTTTCAACAGACTGCTACGCCGAAATCAGCTGCTCTGCTGGCCGCTAACTAGACCATAAAAACCGATCGGTAAATATTATAGTCGTCGCGTTTACCTTTCCGTTGTTTGATGAAGTATGTTTTATTTTTATACAAATAGAAGACATAATGCGAATTTGAACAGTGTGCAATGAAAGTGAAGAGCGTGCCGCGGCCGCGGGCCGCGCCGATAGCCACAAGGTCATTGACACTAGCACCATATGACAGCGTTCCGATAGTGTTTCGGTCAAGGATAAACACTGCGCGGCTGTAATCCGATATTATTAAATATGTATTCACTATTACGTTAGAAAAACTTAGAAATGCTTCAAAGTACACAGTGATTGCGTTCAACAGATCAACAAGTACCTAGCGGTCGCGAGCGGCGAGCGCTTCAACGGATTTTGTTATAATGTGATGTCTGTAACTGTTTTACAATAAATTAGAATTGTTTAACATAGTACAGATGAAGGAGCCGGGGTCCGGACGCGACCTGGGGACCGATGACCCCGTAACTTTTCCTCAGCGAGGACTCGGCCGCCTGTCAGTTAATCAATGACACTGTGTACTTTGTGTCCTCTACCTCCATAAATAATGAAATAGGTTAAACATGACGGCTTACCGATAATTCAACTCTACCTTCTCTTTACTCTAATGTTTGGGACCTACTCTGATAGCATGTTCGGGCCGCAAAACTTAACGCCAATGCTCATTGAAATAAGGGACATGGGACCATAGGCCAACATGGCATTTTTTTTATTTCATTTGATTTGATTTAGTATTTATCTGTGAAAGGTAAACCTAGGTTCTAACAATAGCCACGTTCATTCATTCATTCTTACAATAACAATCACAAGACAATTAACTAAATGTGAGCAGTACCTGATGTTATTATAGACTTCAACAAAGCTAGATTATTATAACATATTTTTTTGTTTTTTATAAAATAAATCTCGAGCAACTCGACACGCAATTATATCTTTGGTGATATACAACGATAATTAAGATGACGGACAAATTGTTTATGATAATTGACCTAAATAAGTCAGTTGTTTACTTCCGGTGTGTTTAGTTACTAAGAAACTAATCTAAAATATAGACCCTGGTTCAAAATACTTAAATTGATGCCTCAACGAGGGTAAAAAGAGAAAACAATAATTATGGCACAATTATACAACTGAAGCAAGAGAAAAAGTTGGCCCAATTATGAACATTATCCTTTTTTGGCAAGATTTTTTATTGATGTATGAATTTTTAGAAGTACATATTTCAATACAAGAGAGCCAGGGGCACTGGAGTGACCCCGCCAAATCGAATAAAATCACAACTGTACAGCTACCATTTTTTTTTCGAAGCCATTCAGGGTTCTTCAAACTCCCAGTAACTTCCTTGTGGACAAAGCTAGAAGCTTGAACTTATATGAGACCAATACGTCGCTCTCTATACAGTTAACAATATTCTCAAATTACCAGTTTACAACAAAACTAGCGAACCCGCCAATATAATGCTTAGGGAAACAATGCATAAATAAATCGAAATGTCTAAACAGTAATCTTAAACTTAGTTGACAAACCAATCTGTAACTTTTAATTCTTAGGTGGTATCGTCTCAAATATTTATAATAATGATGTTTTGCTGAAATAAGCTAATTTTATCTACATTAAATGGCCAACGTAACTAGCCTATTTATCGGTATGAAGACATAATGTCTTTGCAGACTTTTCTCGGGATGCATTTTAACATACAAAATATTATGTGCTACAGAATTTCGTAGCACATAATTTTGATGTCTCTCGAAATTTGGTACACTAGACAACTAGACTCAATTTAATAACTGAATAGACTATATAAATAAGTCACAAGTCAGAAGTCACCACACACACCCGCATCAACAAATCTGATTAGCAATGTTATTCTACACGAACGACAATAGTATATTGTCACCCTGCAAACAATTAGTTTATCGATCAGATAGACACCAGCCACATGGCTAACTACAAATACTACAATACAATTTATTGTTCGCGGCCCGCCTGTCCTCGGCTTCTCCGTCGTATCAAACCAGCTAACATAGGTATTTTAGATGAGCCACACACACGTAAATGACGAACCAAATAGTTGAAAGAAACGAAATAATTTCCAGTCGAGCTAGTTGAATTATGTCAGTATCATAATATTTTATTGTTATACGTAACCGAGCGAAACGATTTCAATAAAACAAAAGAAGAGAAAATAACATTTCATCGGTTGGTGACAGAGCCAGCACCAGGGCAACACGAGCGTCAGAGCGGGCGGCCGGCGGCCGGTTGTGTAACGGGGGGACGAAGGTGACGGCCCACGACGCCGCACTAGGAATAAAGTCCCCTTTTGCTGTGCCTACCCTCTCCCATATAAATACAAATCTCCACGATGGAATTGTGACGCAAATCGCAATCTATTTTATTATGAAAAAAGCGGAAATACAGGTACTAACTAAAAAGTGAACACCGTCACCAAAGCCATGAAAGTGTCACTGATGAAAACTTACCAATATATAGTGGATAATACAAACACTTATATTTAAACTTAATAACAAATTATGGAGATTTTATATAACTAGATGGGAGTCACAGGCGTAAATCATCTTTTAGGGACGTAACGGATAACGGTTTTTCATGTTTACATACTGCGAGGGAGGGATTATTATTTATTATTAATTATTATTTATGCTAAAACTGCGAGTCAACGGATCAGCAAAATCAGGAGGAGGATGACATGAAGTGTGGGGTAGGTAGTGCTTTAGAGAAGAAGAGAAATGTAATGAGGAAGAAGTTTCCAAAGGAGTCCTCAACAGCGAGGAAGCTATCTTCGAGATTTGACAAATGATTAATATAAAATAACAAAAACATTTTAAGCACAAAAACATGTTTTAAGCATTTATTTAAATGTCACTTGCTCCAAACGGTGAAGGAAAACGTAAGGAAACCTGCATGCCGGAGAGTTCGCAAAACTCAAAGGTGTGTAAAGTCCGCCAATCCGAACTTGGCCAGCGTGGTGGACTATGGCCTTAACCTTCTCATCCTGAGAGGAGACCCGTGCTCTGTAGTGGGCCATGATGGGTTGAGATGATGATGATGATAATGAACAAAAACAGGGGAAATTATAATAAAATGATGAGGTGCACGACTACTGTCCCTAAAAGCATCTACCGTATTAGGAGTTGATGTTTGCTCCGAAACATGGGCAGATGAAACCGCTGCGTTGATGAGGTAGGTTTAATTATATATGGGTCGATTAATATTATATTAGATAAATAAATACGATAACGTTATTTTGTTTACGCAGCTTATGGACACGGGAGAAGAAGCCGACTGTGGGGTCGGTCAGTGCACGTGTGCTGGACTGCTGGACCAGTGCCGGTCGGTGGGGGCGGGGGGGGGCGGGGTGGCAGCGGGGGAGAGGCGGGCGCCGGCCTGAGAATGACGAGCGGGCGCGGGGGAGGGCTGCGGCGAGGGGCCGGGGGAGGGCGCCACGTGACATACGTGACGACAGCCGTCACGCTCACGCGGCCTTACGCAACGGCCGCGGTGCAACAGGAGCGGCCGAGCGGCGCTCCAAAAGAGAGAGACGGGTGTTGCGCCGGCTCTGGCAGGTGATTCACGCCGCGCGGCGCACCTTGAGCTGTACGTTACGACAATATTACAAGTCACAGTCACCTAGTCGGCGCATTGGCGGAATCGTTGGTCGGTCTATGAGCTTAGTCGTAAGAGAACACATCCTCAAAATGACGGGTATGGAGGGCATGTTGTAAAACAATATTGGTTTATACATTTTAAATTTATACATTTACTTTTATGCCGCCATCGCCACCGTGGCCGACCCTCGTGCCTGGCTCCCGCGTGCTATGCACACCTTGCACGCCTTTCGGCGGCTGTGTTGAGCATACATAACCTTACCATCCTTTTGTCGATCCATTTTATTAAATACTATAAGTATGGTAAAGCAAATGTATTCTTATTTGTTGGGTAAGTTATTTAAATAAAATACCAACTTAAGATATATGTACAAATAGGCAAGTTGTGTTTGTGTTACATAAGTTACATTACATACGTACATACGTACGACATAGGAAAATAATAGAATAAAATTTGAATACAATTTTAAAGGTTAGTAATCCTTGTGATGAGATCAGACCGTATAACCGAAGTCCTATGTATGCGTTTAGGTGACAGTATTCAAATGTGCACCTTGTGTTACAAAAAGGTGCACCATATGACAGCCTTATCCAAACATTAAGGAGTTTGAAACGAAACTAGAAGCAGTCGCCATTTCCCTTTTCCCTATCTCAGAAACTTCCAGACGATGAAAACGGTGACTTTGATTGCATGTGTGTGGTCTAGCCTCATAAATATAATTATATTTGCTTTCCTTAAATCTTTAAATTAAAAGCTCCGTTATCATTAAATGGTATACCGGGCCGTATGGTAAATGAACTTCGGTGAAAGGCTGTTCACAAACTTATACTGACAAACAAGCAAAAGAATCTGTGCGTCTATTATGAGTTTTTAATACTATACTCGCTAGCGACTATCGTTTAGAATTTGTATGAGAAGTGTAGTTCAACATCGTAACCGCTAGAGGCGCTGTACGGATTCTCATACAAATTCTAAACGATAGTCGCTAGCGAGTACAGTTTTAAAAACTCATAATAGACGTACTGTACTGATATGATCATAAATTCATAACCAAAACCATATAAAAGGCACGTTCAATGCGTCGACGTCGGTGGCCAAGAAAGAAAATATTAGTGCTCAATACCTTAGCCCCCTGCCGGAAAACCAGTCACGTTTAACTTTGCCTCGAGCCAAGCGGTAGGCGGTGATGGCCGCAAAGGCTTCACGGGAATAACACTACCTACTAATAGTAATATAAATGTCAATATTAATTAAACAATATTGATTACAATGTCTACGCGAACACAGACCAAGCAGAAGCCACGTTCTGATACCTCTTAACCTCGGGTCTGCCGACGTGGGTGTGGGTTCTGTAGGCCGGACACCCACCACTCAATACGGGCAATGTCAGCTGTAGGTTACGTTGGGGTTTTGGGAAAGGTTCTGCAATTTTTAACTCATTAGCCAGTTACAAATACTGATTTAGAGCTGCAGCTCTAAATAGTGATTTAGAGCTATTATTCTAGTCATTTATGTCAGAATTGTGATATTAGGGCAGAATTAGCGTGTCGTTGTAACGAGAGCGCCACACGAGTCCATCAGTGTCAATAGCCTCGCGCGCGGCCCGCGGCGAACACCCAGTTATCGATATTCGCCGGCAAGGACATTATCGTGACGTTTATCGGCACGAGCGCGCCGCGGCGCCGCTCTAGGGCTGCCGTTTGCCAATCGTATGACACTTCAGGAAAAACATTAAACCGCTGCTGGCTCATGGAACGGCCTACTGATGAATAATCGAACGTTTGTATATTTCATTTGTCATTCGAATACCATAAATCGATAATGTCGTCGCGTTGAGCAATGATACTAAGGATATTTTATTTGAATAGAGACAAAGAGGTCAACTACGGCCTCAGCTTTTCGTAACGTGGGAGGAAACCCAAGTCGAACAGATGTAAGCAGCTGTAGATTTTAACAACAATAAATTTAAAGTAAATAGAAAGAATCTGTGAACCCTAGCCTCGATTCACAGTGATGAAAACGAAAGGTCGGTCGACAGCGTACAATATACGTAAGGGGGCGCCCGGGCGCTACAATAAGTAGCCGGTGGATGACTGGTTGACGGACTCGAGCGGCAGCCAACAGCGTTATGTAATCTATGAGAGTATCAACATGCGTTACGTTACGCATCGCCACCCACACGCCGGCCACGCCGACCAATAGCCCGAGCTCTACAAACATACTAATTACATACTCGTATCCTAAGAGTGAGATATGGCGCACCACGGATTTCGACAACGAATAAATTAAATCATCTTACACCGCCAAGTTTTGTTTAGGTAGGTAGTATATTACGGCCTTATTCATGTAACTGTTCTACTCACTGCGGTACGACGATTCGCGTCAGTAAAATACAATCAAAGTACCAATTACCAAATAAACGTCAGTGCAGTCGAAATCGACTTCACTAGGACCATGAATGCTATACTGTGCTGCGTGCACGTTCGCGACAACTTGTGTCAGAACAGGAATAAAATGAATAAAGCAGCTCTACGTGATGCGAAAAATACGCCAATACCATGGCCAGTACTTACATATTTTTTGTAAACCTAAGCTGTCGAAGAAGCCTACTGTATATTATATTCTGTCTAAGATATAACAAAATATTAAAAATATAAATCGAGAGGTGCAATTAAAACAAAACATAGATAATATATAAAGTACTAGAGAACCGCCCGCGCTTCGCTTCGGGACCCGTAGGAAGCCCGTAGGTAACAGCCGCGTATACTCCAGACTTTTAATTCGATGCAGTAAAATGACATTTCCAGTGTTACCGTTTTTTATTATCACAAAAATAGTGATGTAACCTGGACAAAAATTATTCGATTTGATGAAAATATTAATCGGATTATAATCGTTTCGCATAATTTAGCAAACTGCTAAAATAATGTATGAAGTTATTACAGGATCAATAACTACACATAAAAATACGAATGATATCAATAATCTCCTAGATTTTTAATTATTAAGCGCTTTTAGTGCATGTTATGTACTAAAAGCATGCATGCACCGGTGTTTATTATTTTAATAACCTTTCCGTATTGTTTTCTGAATTTGAATTATATTTTATTAACATACATTATAATAGACATATTGAGAAAAGAATAATCGAATAATCAAAACATCGTTCGTTAATCGTGTAAGTTTTCACTATTACTGAAAATCTGGCAACATTATTTCAAAAAGTGACATTAGCAAATGTCATTTTACTGCATCGAATTAAAAGTCGGAGTATAGGTCTCGGGTCTCGCTCCCGTAGGAATCTCGGCTAAACAGTAGCCTATTAGATGATATACTGGAACATCAGATTATATTATTTGCCTATGACATAAGTAAATTACATGTAGTATTTGATAGCGTGATTCAGAACTTGCAAATGAATTTTACTAACGGCATCTATTAACAACATTCGAAACTAAATATCTAGCAACTAACAAAACATCAATCTTCCCATGGGAATGAGATGTTTTTCCGCGATAAAAAGTAGCCTACGTCACTCTCCACCCTCCTAACTATCCCCACACACATAAACCATACCATATAATAGCCATGTTGCGACGTGAAAGAGTCACAAATAAACAAACACACTTTCACATTTATAATATTAGTATGGATTTCAATCTAATTTGCTCGGCATGCACATTCTCTAGAGTAGGTAGGGTAAACCGAGGAGTTAATTATTACCGGTGGCCCAATTACTTTTTTGCTTCCCCTACCTACTTTGAATCGTGTCAAGAAGCCGAGATCTCGAATAAAAAGGAACTAATATCCAATTCAGTGTCAAGTTTAAGATTTCCTTGTGGGGTCTTCAACCCGGAGTATATTCAAATGTTCTGAGTTTCTGACTGTATTATCGTAAGACTTTAAATTTCAATACTTCCTAGAACCTCACTAAACAACGTTAGTTAGTAGGGTATTGTACCTTACCCACGTTTCCGAGGAGCCATTTAAAACTCAGAGTTTAATAAATATCCGCCGTAAGCGGGTGTGCAAGGCGTGCACCGCACGCGTGCAGCACGTTGGAGGCAGCAAATGAACTACGGCGGTGCGCGTGCGGCATAAAAGTAAACCTGTGCAAAGTTGGTGTTGAACGACGAGGGGGAAGGGAGAGGGCCAGGGGGCGCAATAACAAAGGTTTGCTCGCGAGCATCCGTACAACTTACGGCGGCCGGACCCTGGGTGAAATGACAATTCACCCATACTTCGTTTACTAATAAACGAGTAAACAAAGCTGGATAGTGCAATTTCCAGGTAAGACCGGTAAGACGTTCTACCGCAGGGTCTGCAGGCGAATAAGACAAATTATTTTCCTACAGCATAGATTTACCTATGTCACTTTAAGCTAAATCTATTTAATCAATGTATGTGCCTACTGTAAAACGCAAGGCTACCGCAACGTCCTGCAACCACGCCCACATAATATCGCGCGAATGTTTGTACATATTGTAGCATTGAGATACTATGTACTAAAGTACGTACATAGTATCAATACATCAATAGTCACCGCTTTGACTGCTGGGAAAACCAAGAATGTGTCAAACACTTCGCGTACTAAGTACTTCTAACGTAAAATAAGTCTTATTTACGAAAGTTCGCCCTACACTTGTGGGTTCGCGTATTGAAATGTAAAGCTATTACTATTAATTATTATTATAATTATTATTAATATCTTTTTTGCAGTTTATGCTTATCGTAACATAATTATCGTTCAGTTCATATATTATCGACTTATAAGTTCATGTATCGACGAGATACCTTAGATAGTTATGAATGTATGATAGGTATGTAATAAGGGTACCTATGTATGTACTCTTTTAACCATTATATATAAAAATAATTACCCTGAATTTTACCACAAAATTGTATCTTCGTGTCGTGACGTGACATAGTAATTATCACCTGCGTTCATAATTTAATCATTACTCTGTGTAGTTTGAAAAATTATGACAGCTACAGACCCAGACCACAGACGAGTGATGAAGTAATGACAGTGACAGTAGTCACCAGTCAGTAGTGTAGTAGGTAGTGTGTGTGTATTCTGTGGTCTAGCTGGTATTCTATTCTATTTTCTTTGCTGTGACAGCAAAGAAAATGAAAATGAAAAAAAAAGACAGCAATGCTGTCTAAGAAACTTTTGAGTAGGTATGTATGTATAGACACTGATTATAATTATTATAAAAGTTGTTAACAAACACGAATGTTACAGAAGAGTGGTTTCAAATGGATTTGTATTGGTTTCGTATTGTTATAGAGTCCAGCAAGAAAAGTGGGTTACGAGACCACTGGCATACCTAAGTCTAAACCTTTGGTCTAAACATAATCGAGACAGATGATAAGGTAAAAGACTAAGTCACCAGCATAAGCATTATAATAAGTCTCAGAAGAGTGGAAAATAGCTGAAGAAAACCGAGGACCAGTTAGGAGGAGGAACAGGAGCATCCTCAACATCATCCTGAGACGAGGTGTCGCAGCCATGGCTTTATCTTCACGTCAACGTGGACAAGTGAGTAGTTCTAGTTTAGTGTAAAGATCAAATGACCCAACTTTCATCAACATAGTTGAATCAGTCACCATCCAGTAGATACTTGTTCACAAAACATAAGGATCCTTTATTAGGCAATGAAATAATATCAGAATTTGATCAAATGGTTAAGATGATGTGGCATAGTAAAGTAAACAAATTCTGCTAGATTCATGGCTAGATTGTATAAGCAGAAAGATTGGATTATTATCGGTTATCCAATGTGCATTAAAAAAATATGAAGCTGAAGCAATAAAAAAAAATCATGGAGCATGACATTGGAACAAATTGATTCCAGTCCAATGTGCGTGCGTATGTGTGTGACTAGTTGGTTGATGGTTTACCTGGGAAAAATATTACTTTATTCCAGGTCCAACAGTTTTATTCATATACTATCTTACAGCCAGTGGCTTCGATTTTATTTTATTTCAATTTATTTAGCTTCAAAAACTTAGTCCCATAAGGTGTTAATTTCCAAAAATCCTTTCTTAGTGCTCACCTACACTATAAAAGAAAGCATGGTGCAAAATTTATAGTTGCTAATCCTAGTAGTTTGTGCTTTGAATTGATATGTCAGTCCATCATTAAGTATGCTTTCCAATTGATATATTAATGGCCTTACTTACTTACTTATTGCATCTGTCTTAACTTTTACTTCAGAGAATCATATTATAGCAAAAAAATTTAAACATTAAATACTACTGTCAAACATTAAATACTGGAGTTTATTAGCAAGACTATTTGATAATTTATTTATATGATGTTAATATTGAAATGAGTAGCCTAGCTCATTTCAGGACAAAACAAAAGTCTAGTAAAGTAATTAAATGACTATTAGATACATTACAGCAGTAAAGTTATCCACACTTAATTTTCAACTGTAGTCATAATTATGAAATTTGGTAACAAGATAATTAAAGACTGGTAAAGACAGGGCAGTTTTTGTCCTAGCAGTATGTTCGTATGTTCCCTTGGGATAGCTCAAATGGCTCTTTGTCTAGTTATTTATTCAACATAGTTGTGAGTACATCATTTTGGAATAATCTCAAGATGGGTCAGCATATTATATGAATGTGTATGTTATCAATTTAATCAAATACCAATGGGTTTAACAAAGATCATAATTATCAGTATTTGAAAAAAAAGTCTAAAACACATTTAATGTCATTGTCTTTATGAGGGCTCAAAGCCTCATAGGCCAATTCTAATCATAACATAAGCTGCAGGTCTGCAGATAAAATTAGGTTTTAAATTCCTAGATTTCCCCTAAACATAGTTGCAGTGCAGAGAACTTCACCATTGTTGTTTATATAATGTTGTTTAAAAAAAATGTTAGTTCACAACAAACAGGAAATGCAATGGTAGTTATATTTTCGCTTAAATCATAAGATATTAAAAAATATGGTAAAGTAAAAAAGGGGGGGGGGGACTCAAAATTTTTTGACTTTCAAAGTGTTATAAAAACTAGTTTGGAAACCTCTGGTTTAGGACGTGCGTCATGGGCTCACGAAAATATGCTGCGGTCTGCTTTCTATGTAGCTCTCTTGAATGACGTATAGATAGCGACGCGCATGTGTTACGAAGTTTGCTCAACACTAAATTAATTTTAACAAATACATTCTCAGTGCAAACATGATTTTAAATAAATTTAAAGAATATGCAATAAAAGGTAGCTTACGTTACGTGTATATTGGGTAGCCACTAACCGCACAATTAATATTAATTTTGGTTGGGATAAAACTTTCATACAAATAAAGCAGCGAGATCAACCTTTTTTTATACGGGCCACAAACATTTCAGCCGGGCGACCCCGGGCCATAAGCAAAAAATATTTATTTATTTATACGCACGAAAGTCCTGTAGAAGGATCGTTTCGCCCACACTTAATAAACCCGAGTTGAATACCAAAGTAATTATGACACCTGTCAATAGATTAGTGTTTAAACTATTGAAAATAACTCAAAGAAACCAATAAGTATTCAAAATCGATAAGTAGAGATACCTCAAAAACTATTGGTCAAATTCTCATCTCTTTCTGGGTCAGCAACATTTATGTAGCGAGAACTTCTACCTAAGTTGAAATAGTCCTATTTAAGTTCGACCACACGTATAATTGCATCTTGTTATTGTAGCCAATGTTTATTTCGTACATAAAGACAATTAGAATCGACGTATAATTTTAAACCGAGTCGCGTAAACCATATGAATAGGTACCGACTACCAATCATTGACAGCATGTACGATGTTGATTTATTTATTCCACTCGCTACTTCCTCGTCGCAAGTTGCCGTAGGGAAGGTGATCGTCAACAGCCAACCGTGAGTCCGGCTGGGGAGCGATGACAAGGCCGACATTGACAAGTAGAAGTAGGTATAAATTACCTACTTTCATAGCATTTTTATGAAGCACATGAAAAACTGAAAACCCCTTTTACCCTTGTAACAACTGTCATTATCGTCTATGCTTGTTTTCCGTCCATATTACCGAAGAATTAAAGAAGGTTGACCATAGAAGGGGACCTACATATAGATCAAAACAATATCACTATTGCTATGCTTCTAACTTTCATTCTGCAGTTGAAAACATAAATATTACGTTACTAGCGAACCGCCCTCGCTTCGCTTCGGGACCCGTAAGTATCAACCGCGTAGGTCCCGCTCCCGTAGGAATTTCGGGAAGATAATAAACTATCACCAAAATTAATTCAGGTTAAATTAAATTAAACTTAGAAATAAAGCTTACGACAAAATAATAGCAAAGTAGCAAAGGATCACAGCAAGATTAATTCAGATTAAACTTGGAAACGCGGCAAGTTTGGTATGGCAGTGGGTTCGACCAAATTTGATTACCATAAAAACGGTTCTAGTGTGTTAATCTTAAAAGATAGACATACACTGTCGTGGACATTTTTTTAGATCATTTCAAGAGGAATAATTCTCTCATACATATATTTTTGGTATCTTGAATCGTTTTCGCAACGCATGCAACGAAATCCCTCGAGAATGAATAATTTTCCCCGTTTTTTCCACATTTTCCATTATTTCTTCGCTCCTAATTGTTGCAGCGTGATGTTATATAGCCTAAAGCCTTCCTCGATAAAAGGTCTATTCAACACAAAAAAAAATTCAATTCGAACGAGTAGTTCCTGAGATTAGCGCGTTCAACCAAACAAACAAACTCTTCAGCTTTATAATATTAGTATAGATTATTTATTTACCTTACGTAAATATTCATTATTATTTACATAACACTAAACAGGTAAATTTTAATGATATAGGTACAGGTATTGCATGTAGTAACGAGGAGATGCAATAATATATCATGCTAAATAATGTTTATCTGAAATTGAAAAGAGCTTTTGTATATGGCAATACTTACCTAAATATTCTTTTATCCACTTTTTCTTAGGCGGGGCCCTTGCGACTTTGGAAGTGTCCTTGATTTCCTCCTTGGCGGGGCTCTCGAAGCATACTGAAGTAGATGGCTTTACAGCTTCAAGGATCGGAGGGGCCGCATACGTCGGAGTGATAACCGGCTGTGGGAACCCATATCCGTTTATATTGTGCCCGTGCACATTGTACGGCTTATACGTTTTCAACGTTATGGGTATCGGCTCCACTAAGCTTCCGAATTCTGTCTCCCTGGTGTTAATAGCAATAGTGTGGTAGGTGTCTGTATAGAACGCCTCGCCCTGGGCTTCCATTTCGCCAACTACCTCCTGTTCGAAGCTACGTCTTCCGTACGTAGTGACTATTACATTCACTTGGGGGGTATCCATTAGTGTACCCATTCCTAGATGGGCTTAAAGTTTTCGCTAACTACGCACTTTGTTATACTTCATTATCAATGTCCACGTCATTCTTAACACTCACTATAAATTAGTTCTGCAGAAGTCACTTCTTTCTTTTACTTATGTTTCATTTTTTATCTTATGCCTGTACAAGTATATTGTTTTAGATTTGAAATAATGCAAATGCGTTTGCGACGCGCGACGCGAAGTATAAACCGTAATGTGAAATGGAATAGTGGGGTGAAAAAATGTGCCTACGGAGAATTACCTCTCTAGTTACTTACAAAAAGTTACCAACAAATTATTTTTTCTGTCGCAATCCCCGCAAAATATTTTTTCTGTCGCAATCAACAATTAGCGTCATTCCCGTAAGTTCCAAAAACGTGAAATGTTTACGCAAGAAATCTAATTATACACCCAATTAGTACAATTATTTTGTTAAAAATAAAACTCCTTAAAGAAAAACAACTGTGGGGAAACAGAACTTTTCTTTCGTGAAAAATAATTGCACAACGCTTAGGTCGTACTGGTACGTAAGTAAAGCTTCAACAACGTAACGACTGATTATACATACTGTGGGGACATCGCGCAGCGCGTCTGCTCGACGGGCGATATATGATATTTTTTAGAAAACAGATAAGCGGATTGACGTGCTCGGCAAACAAGGCAAGTTGATGTATGACCCGAAGGCCAACCGCTCCGATACGATGTGTGATTGTAGCGCTGCGTTGGCTCAACAAGTGAGGGGAGGGCGTCGAACGCATGGCTTGCACGGTGGCATGGCTGCGGGCACGTGCACCGGCCGCGGCGCCCCCCGCCCTCCCCGCACGCCGCACAGCCCGACAGTTAACTTTATCGCCTGCCGCACTCTGCGCCCCTGGTACAGAGGCAGACTGAATTGGCAGACATTGTGGATCAATTCTACGGAAAAATATTTTGCTCTTTTCTGTAACTCCGCGCTTGCCTTTATCGAAGCATCTCGAAATATTCCAAACTAAAATCAACTTTTATACCAACGCCTATCAATTTAATGTAGGACATGTTGGTTGCAGTTGCAAAAAACATGTTATTTGTACAATATAGTACAAATATAATGATTGCTACAAATCCACAAACAGGGCTTTGTTGGATGTCGCGACTAGAAAGGGATGATAATGTATGAAGTTACAGAAAGTCCAGCAGGTGTATTACGCATAATGTGAGCGAGCGTTATCGGCGTAGAACGAACACGTGTTGAATGCATTGCCATTATCGAGCAATAACATACGTCGGCATAAAACAACATAGCTTAGAAACGAGGCAACCAACAATTATTATGTTCATCGCTACCTTCAAATCCAGAAATGAACTAATACATGACGGAGGGGATATAACATGCCTTTAGAACCAATAACAGTAAAAAATATATATAATGTATAGCGAACTACGAGCACGGCAACTAAATTGGAATGAGCGCTAACAAAAACAGAATAAAGTTTATTTTGTGGTACAAAATAACGTGGTAAGGGAGTAAGAGCATGCTTCCTACTCAGTGTTTGGCTGGACTATGATGACATGACACAGACAGTACTGACACGCTTACTATGAAGATGTACAATAAGCTCATAGTAGTCGGCGGCGACACGTGTACTGTGTACGTTACATGTTGTGTATTATGTAACGTGCAGTAACTCGCCGATTGCCACAGAGCCACACTCCGCACTGCTCCTATCGTAGCTCTACGTGGAATGCAATTAGAGATTATATTCTAGTGCCGCACTCCGATTACGACATAATAAATAATTATTATACTGATCAACTGCATTGTTGATAAATTAGAGCTCCGCTAGACTAGTCACAATTCTTAGTTCTTGCTCCCCGACTTCGTCGATGCTATGCAGATAATCTTTCAACAGATAAAATTAAAAAAAAATCGTCAAAGGAACTGACAGAACTCCACGTAAGTCAAAATTTACCAAATCGTTAAATAATTTAAAAAATATATGCATTTATTTATGCTTTGTAAAATTACCTTAAAATTAATAAATTATTTACAATTCAGTAGCTAGTTTTAATATAATACCTATTGTCGATAGACAATAGCTATTTTTTATTATGGACTTCATAAAAAGACAATTCTTAGCATGTGTACAAGTGAGTTTGGGTACGCCAGAAAAAAAAAAGACTTTTAATTACATTTTAAAGCGCGATTTAAAATCGTTTAGTTACTAAATTCCTTAGGAAACGCGTTCTTCTATAGAATATGAGGTATTATTTGAAATTACTATTTCACGTGCATTTTTTCCAGCTGATAATATATAGAGTCGAAACTATTATTTAACCCAACTTTGTACTAATATTTGTGATAATAGTCAACGCAGGACGATCATGAATGTGTTCATACCAACAAAAAGAGCAATGGCCATCAAAATCAAGTATGGGAGCATAAACTATGACAAATACCTACAATAAAAATTATAGCATCTTCAATCCTACTAATATTATAAATGTGAAAGTTTGTGTATTTGTTTGTTTGTTTGTTTGTTACTCCTTCACGCAAAAACTACTGAACCGATTTTCATGAAATTTGGCACACACATAGAGGGCAACTTAGATTAACATATAGGATATTTTTTATCCCAGAAATCCCGCGGGATCGGAATTTACGCGGGAAAACCTTCTTCGCGTATGGGGTATAAATAGCTTCTAAACAAACATTAATATAAAACTAACAAGTCTGTCTTCCCGGAAATCCCGCGGGATCTGGAGTTACGCGGAATAAACTCCTGCGCGTAGTTGCGGGCTTAAATTTTTATGCGACCTTTACTAGGAGATTGAGGAAGTTTTGAAGCAACATATAGGGTACTGTTTATCCCTGAATTCCCGCGGGATTAGGATTCACGCGGTAAAAACTCATACCCGGGAATGAGGTCGTGGGTTCAGATGTTTATGGGACTTTCAGTGGGAGGTAGAGGAGGTTATGGAGCATTATATAAGCTACTTTTTATTATATAAGCGAATGAAGTCGCGGGCTCATTAATATCTATATATCGGGATATCTATCTATACATATATCGGGAATCGAACCGGCTTTTTTTCTCATGATCAACTTTATGTTGCTTTTTCGAGGGTCAGCATCGCTTTAGCTGGTCTTTATGTTTTGGCACCCGAATGAAAAACTACCAAATGTAGTTTAAAAATATAATAGTTTGGAATGAAAAAACCCCGACGTTTATATCTTAAAGTCTTTTTATCGATTTTCTCAAGATCTACATAACGGATTTTTGTACGGTATGATGTACGGTATGACTAAAACGTAGTAAAAAATCAACTGTTCTTAAGATGTGTGGAGTGTGTCTTAATATGTGTGGGGTCGGGATTAACGCAGGAATAACTTTGTGACACACTGAGATCCATGCGGGCGGAGCCGCGGGCAACAGCTAGTAGTAAAATAAAAGTGAGACGGGTGAGGTGTTTGAAACACAAGACGGAAAGCAAGCTCAGCAGGAACAACTGAACGTATTAATTGCATTCATAGCAGCATTCATTGCATCCAGGGCAAAACATGCTGCGTTGAATTGCGCAATTGTACTTTTAATTTCGTTCTACATATTGTTGCATAATCGACCTGGACGTCTGACATTTTGTGTTAACAACACAAAATCGAAACGATTGATAATAATTATTATAAGTTACTAGCTGACCCGGCAAACGTTGTTTTGCCAAAAAAATGTTAAGGGTGAACAACCCTTATCATTTAGGGGTATGAAAAATAGATAGTAGCCGATTCTCAGACCTACTGAATATGCATATAAAATTTGGTAAAAATCGGTAAAGCCGTTTCGGAGGAGTAAGGTAACTAACATTGTGATTGTGACACGAGAATTTTATATACTCGTATAAGATAACAGGCTTGTTTCCAATAAGTATAGATCGGATGGATCATCTTTATCTATACATACAAACAAAATTGAAGGGTCTATTTGTGATTTCAAAATAACTGTTTTTCAAGTGTATGTAGGTATTTTCGTGATATTAAACAAACCAACGATTTTTAAAAATATTGTCTGTCTGTCTGATTGTTGCCAGACGTCCGAATAAAGCCAAACAGTATTATGCTCTTTGATGGCGTGTCCGGCCAATATAAACAGTGTCCGGCCAGTCCGGCTTTTGTTAGGCTTTTTACTTTTGAATCATAATTACTACGCAAGTCGCTCAGATACCAGTATTTTACTATATAAATCGATGGCTGATGACTTAATTTAACACCCACCGCCCTCGTCGCGTAGTTGCCAGGTCGTTAAATGTAAAAGCCGGATAGGTCAGCCAGTTCAACCGGACATTTGAGGAAAAAAGCCGGAATCCTATACAAAATCATTTATATCAGCTTGATAGCTGGCGACGAGGGCGGGGGGTGTAACATTAAATCATCAGACATCGATTAATATAATCAAACTTACGCTCAATATATCAGACTCACGCAGGAAGAACTCCTATGGGCGATAGAAATCACGGGCTAATCTTGTATTTTTATTAAACTCGACGAAATTTGATGTGAAGTCACGTGACCGAGCACGCCGGTCTGACAACGTCACAAAGTGTCAAATAATACAAAGAAAATTAACAGCTGTATCACAATTTTGTATTTAATGATGTCATTCAAGACGCCATGACAGTCCTGGGCGTTTTCGAACCAATTTGAATGAAGCAGTTTAGTTAAAAACGAAAAATAAATAAGGCAAATTCATTATTTCAACAAAAATAATATATTTTTTTTTGGTTCAAAACACAAAATTATGGGATGGTATGGTTCATGGGATTAACCAATTTTTCGAATTCAATCAACTGGTCTATTATTGAGGTGTCGCTCGATATAGCATAACACAAAGAAAACCATAGCAATTATTCTATGTTCGTATGATTGCCTTTACAGAATTATTTTACAACATCGAAACGGTTCCTTCGATACCTACTAATCAAATGATACAAATATCAATGCCGAAAACCCTTGCAATCAATTCGTTTTCTTTCTACCAAAATAATCAGTGACATTTTGCTATGGTCGAGTAGGTTGTAATGGCTGAAAGCAAGACTGAATTATATTCAAGCTGTGAACGTCAATCAGTAACTGGTTAGTGCACGTCCACTTAATTAAGTAATAGACGGAATTATAAGTATTGAAAACTATTTCGATTCCTTCTATTGAATCTGACAGTAGCAGGACGCTCTAAACATTATTGTATAAAGTTATGATAAACTAACTGTTAGTTTTAAATTGTGGTTTTACATAATCAATAGTTACTGTTGATTCACTTATCGACGCTACCTAGAGTTCTGTCGCCCTAGTCACTAGTAGCCTACTTACTCACAATGTCACAATGGCTCTGACGCTCGGTATGCTGTTCGCTACAACATGCATTACGAATACACGAAGTGTCCCCACGCGGTGCCGAATGCCGATACATCTCTATCTTTACCGAAATAAACAAATTTACGTACTTAACAAATATGACTGAAGACAAAATGAACGCAGTACCAAAATAAAATACTTTATTCGTTCCAATACGAACGAAACGCACGATAACACTCACTTCTCAGCTGTTTTATCTCGCTGACATTGTAATTGTAACGCTGAGTGAAGATAACGAAGTTCATATCATTAATGTAATGGCAATGTTAACAATGGAATTACTGAGAAAGAAATGTAATGCAGTCAATCCCCCGATCGCTCATGGAGTCTCTGGGTACTTATTTTGTAACTTTGCTGGTAACTTCTTTGTAGTTCACCGAGAGATAATGACATCGGCTTTTTTATAAGCGAATCAATATAAATGTAAATCTACCTCTATATTGATATGGTAAACAATATAGTGATGGGGGAAAAATACAGATGATATACAAAGAACCCATCCAATGGTTCGAGGAAGATGGTCAAGCGGAGGTGGGGCGGACAAGGGCAAGCGCTCGGTGTTCGCTAATTGTCGGGTGCAGCCGGCGGCCGAGCGCGCACGTGGGGCAGACGGCGGGCAGGTGCCGCCGACCTCGCGCTATCTCGTCTCGCCACCCGAGGTCGCGATGATAACGTACGCTATTTTCGGCCGCAGGCGTCGGCTCCGCGGTCGTGACCGTCGCAAACGCACTGCAACTATCGCTCCTGACTCCCGAAACGGCGGGCCGCCAGTTATCCGAGGGCGTCGTGCGACGCGACGGCGAACCGACTACCGCAACGACAGCCGGGGCGCGGAGCCTACCGGCGCCGACGCACTCCGCTCGACGACTGACGAGGCGAGTAGGCGAGCGAGGACCGCGGCGCACTACTCTTCGCGGTGGAGGGAGAGGAGGAGGGCGGAGTGCGACCTCCGAAGCCCCGCGCCGCCGCCGTCCGTCGCGAGTGAAACCGACCGACGACGGCGAGCAAAATTGCGAGCGGCGAGGGGGCGAGGGGGCGAGGAGGCGCTGGGCGCGCACGCGGCCGAGCGCAACGCTAGCTGCACCGCGGACCGTCTCCTCTTTACATAACGCCGCTTCTCGCTCCTCGGCTCCTCGCCGTTCGCAATCGCACTCTTCACCTCGCCTCGTGTCGGACGCGGCCGCGTAACGAGGTCGCGCCGCGCGCTACACCCACAGAATTTTAAGAGTCGTCCGACGGCGATCGGCCGGAGGTGATGAAAGGACTGCGTTACCGCGCCGGTCCGCCGGTGACGTGTCGAGGAGTCAGTCGGTCGGCGGCGGAGTCACTGAACCTCGACGGCGCGCCGGCAAATAAGGTGAATGGAACATTGCAACCGAATCGAGCTGCGCAAGCAACGGTGCAGCCGTAGGTGTTGGGTCGGGCGGCGGGCGCAGGCCCCGAGCTCGTCTTTCAGTTTCTATTCCATTCCAGATGTTTGGAATCTATAAAATTGAGTCTAAAATAGTTTTTCAGCGGAATTGTTACGTAGCAGTTCGTATTATGTTTACAAACCTGGCGCCCTCCCACGCGAGGCGTCTGGCACGTGGAACTTTAATCTATCTACAGATCGATAGGGAGGTCCATACTTCGGCTATCGACTACGTTTTCCATTTTACTCATTGCAAAAATGATGACGCAAACATCTGCATCCGTGCGTGTAGGTACAGCACCGGGATGCTTCACACTATTATATTATATTGTGAAGTAATATATGAATTGTAGGAAACAATAATCCATACTAATATTATAAATGCGAAAGTCTGTCTGTCTGTGACGTTTTCACGGCTAAACCACCGGTGCGATTTGGATGAAATTCGGAATGAAAATAGTTGAAGACCCAGAGTCACATATAGGCTACTTTTTTTTCAAAAATCAACCCCTAAAGGCTTGAAATAGGGGATGAAAGTTTGTATGAAAAATCTAAACCGCCTGACCGATTTCGATGAATTTTCCCAGGAAGATAGTTGATCATGTACCTTCTTCCCCACTTCCCCGGTTCGCGATATAAACGAATTCCACGCGGGCGAAGCCGCGGGCAAAAGCTAGTGCTCAAATAGTTACGTAACTTACGTGAGGTACACGAATACACATTCTCATAATATTAGCTAGCTAGGGACGTCGACACGAGGCAGTAAAGAGGACAGTTGACAGTGTAAGAGTGGAGCGAGAAGTACGCAAGGTCCAGTAGTCCAGGGGGAGCGCGGAGGGTGGGAGCCGGCGCATGCGTGCGGCGGCTGACCTTGGCGCGATGCAGCGTGCAGCCCCCGCCCCCCGCGCCCGCGCCCGCGCCTCGCCGCCCCCCGTGACCACACCTGCCGGTTTAACAGGTTGCGAGGCGACCTAACATCACGCCTAGATTCTATTTCTGGAACGCACGCAAGTACTACATGAAAACAGAAACGGATACCCCTCGTATCTGTAAAATCTTGTACAATTTCGGTTTTTGATATTTAATGACAAAATCGGTACGCTTGATCCAAACGCGTCAAAATATTAAAAAATGCTCATAATCCGTCCTGATGGCAAAATACGTAAAGATGGTATACGTTGCGAAGTCAATTATTGCAGCAATCAGTAGATGAAAACTGAAATCAACGGAAACCGTATTGAGGAGAACCAACCGGAAGTAAATTATAGTACATCCGAATGGTGCAAACACGATGGACTATGTTACCTGGCGAGAACTTTGTCACATGTGTAACATAATATCTAGCTATTTCACGCTTTTAACAACGAAACCGTGAATCGCTTCTCTTGTCAATTGCTACTTTATAAAAGTACACAAAAGCCTTTGTCGATTTATCCTACGTCTCATTTTTCGATTTCATTACTTGCTTTAAGTACCCAGGTTCGACCGAAACTCTGACAAAGCGGTTTAAAACAATTTATATTGCGTTGCAAAAATTACATCGAAACCAATATCTTATATCTCTTGTGCTTTGGCATAAAATAAAATTTAAGAGAATATTGAACATATTGTATTGAGTAAAATTAATATCAACGGACAAATAATAACATTAATCACATTGTGCATTATATTACTGCAGCCTTCACTTAATTTGTGTTTGTTTAATTTCGAATGTCAGTTTAAAGGAATACGCCTATGTCAGGCGTATTCTGAATGTGGTTAAGGGACTGATTCCCAAAACGAAGCGAGGGCGGGTTTACTAGTATATGATGGGGTGGGTTGCATCATTTAACTTTAACCATAAAAAGCATAATCAGCCGTCAAATCAATTTCAATGAAAAATCGTATTAACGTTCAGTGGCACAACTGAAATTAAAGAGATCTTAATAGTGAAATTGTCACAATGAAAAACGATACCCTATAAAAAATGGAATATTACACTGGCACCTGTATTAAGTTTAACATTAACCGAAGGCAACTTGGTGCAACACAAAAGTATTTTACCATCCTTCGTTATCGTCAAAGTTAACTGTCGGAGTTACTTTTTACGCTAACTATAACCTTCTCTACGGTGCAATCCACCCTTAGTTTAGTCCAATATTTTGCGAAAATCAAAGTTTATTTTAAAAATTTGTAAAATTCGTAGCTATTAATGGAGTTTCTGATCAAAATATCAAAAATTCAACGCAGCCAGTCGCCGCCGCTTCTGAGCGCGCGCACTTTACCGTGATTAAACAATGCGGGACCACCGGCCACCGGCCCCCGCTCGCTAGAATTTTAACAAAACTAACGGGACCAGATTTGAACCGTACCGTTGTCAACAACTAATGCATAAGGAATATGGAAATACACGTTTCCTCCAAATTTGCAATTCGAAGATTTTTTATGGAATGAAAGTTTGAATGGGAATTGGAATGTAGATGTTCGATTTTTGAATTTTACAATTCTAGAAAGATCGTCAGTGGAGGCTTAGTAAATTTATTGAAATGCAAGATCCGAATACAATCGGAGTAGCTCGAGTCAATTGGCGTACAACGCGCGTGCACTTTAAAACAAGTTGCGAACGCGGATCCCAATCGCGGGCGGGGCGGCCGCGGGAGGCTCGCAGTCGGACTCGGAGCGCGGCCGCGGTGGACGGCGCGGCGGCGGCGGCGGGGCGGCGGTGGCGCGGCGGCGGCGCGGCGGCGGCGGCGCGGCTCGGGGATGGCGAGGTCACCAGATCCCTTTCACCGGCGCGGCGCGGGCCGAGAGCGACCTTACGCGAGCCTTGATGAAGCGATTGTTCGCGCCTCGCCTAGGGTTGCCGTTAACCGCTAGTGCGTTTACATTTGACACTTAAAAAACGACCTAAGGATTACAATAGGCCCATGATTACTGAAATGTGCCTACCGCTACAACACATCATACGTAACGGTTTTGGTACATAATGAAAATGGCCATAACTTTTTATAGAATTAAGAAAGCAAACAAGCATGCGGCACCACCTTTCCGCTGCCGCTGATCACCACTGTGACCGACCTAAAACAAGACTCAAATTGGTACCTACTAGGTTAGCAGATGATGTAGCTTTTATCGTAAGCCATGTCTAACATTACTGAAATGAATCACACGCAATCGCGTTATAAATACTGGCAGCCCTAGCCGCGCCCGTCAACTCCAGCGGCAGGGGCCCCGCTCGTTAGAAATTATCCAAAACCTACGCGACCTCAACATTAGTGCAGCGCGCACCAGCTACCGCGATTATCATTTTCGGACCAACATTGTAACTGCTACAAAAAGTTATCATTAAACGATCAAGAGACAGAAGCCACATTATTGTGTTGTATATCAATTAATGCCGTGCCATTCTTTGTGTATTTTCACTACAGAATGATGAAGTTGCTCATCGACCAAATCGAGACGAAGAAGACTAAATTATTTACCTATATATGTTTTCCTTAGTATTGCATCAGCTTATTGCGTGGTAAAATTATGGATATGATAAGAGACCTGCGGTTGATTTCATTTTGACACGCGTCAGTTTTTATTTTGCGGTAACTCTCAAGATACTCATGAACTTTAAATTTCAACTGACTTATACAAAATTGCAACAAATTTTAAACCTTAACCCACCTCATGAATCACTCCATTTATTGATGAAAACCGTATAAAAATCCGTTTGCTACCTTTTGAGTCCATCGCAAATAGACAGTCACAGTGGCGGGATTTTTTTTATAATAATATGTGATAATGGTGATAATCTAGGAGTCCAAGATCCCAAAAGTGAATACGAAATTTAAATTAATTACAAGTATATATCGTATGTAGCGGAGACAGTATGCGGACCAACCCGCATTGGAGCAGCGTGGTGGAGTACGCTCTAGGCCTCCTCAGTAATGAGGAGAGACCCGTGCTCAGTAGTGGGCCATTAGTGGGTTGTAGCTTAGCGGAGAGACATCTCAGTACCGGTACAGGCAAAGAGGAACAAAACTATAGCGTCCCGTCTGCCCCATGTTCAAATAATTATCTCGTTTGACACCAGTAATTGAAAACCTAATTTTTGTAACAAGAATCGTAGGAGTCAATATTATTGGACCACGTATGACGTCCTTTGCAGTATATCGGCGTAGTCAATGACATGACATGTCTGATAACACCCACATATTGCTAAGCTGTGAAGTATCAAGAATCAAGATGTTGATAAAGTTCGGTGTCTATTTGCGCTGGTCATTGTGTTAACTATGTTACGCAATAAGGGAGCTGGTCAAAATATATAAATAACGCTTCACACTCAAAGCCCAAAGCCCCCACACTAGGATTCCCTGTGTCGCGGGTGCCTTGGACAACACACAAGAGAAGGACACACACCCAGACCGAGAACGGAAATTTAAACTCATCATTCAAATTGCCGTCTCGCTGGGAATCGAACCCAGGACCCTCGGTTCATTCCCATTAGTTCTACTGAACAGTTCTACCGTAGGATTAATGGGACTTTTTTTCCCACTGGTTCTACTTATAAATATTCTATCGAATAGTGGAACTAGTGAGAACATTATTTCTCAGTAGTTCTACTACATTTTATTTTAGACAAAAAAAAACATTTACTTCAAAATCAGTCGTAACTTTCTGGGGGCACCTTATGATTAATAACATCATCATTCATTCATCATTTCAACCCATCATGGCCCACTATTGAGCACGGGTCTCCTCTCAAGATGAGAAGGTTAAAACCATTAGTCCACCACGCTGGCCAAGTGCGGATTGGCGGACTCCTACTCGGGGGATTCCGGGTTCGAATCCCAGTGCACGCACCTCAGACTTTCCGGAGTTATGTGCGTTTTAAGCATTTAAATGTCACTCGCTTTTCGGTGAAGGAAAACATCGTGAGGAAACCGGTATGTCCGCACTTGGCCAGCGTGGTGGACTAATGGTCTTAACCTTCTCATCTTGAGAGGAGACCCGTGCTCAATAGTGGGCCATGATGGGTTGAAATGATGAATGAATGATGATGTTATTAATCATGAGGTTCCCCCAGAAAGTTACGACTGATTTTGAAGTAAATGTTTTTTTTTTGTCCAAAATAAAATGTAGTAGAACTACTGAGAAATAATGTTCTCACTAGTTCCACTATTCCATAGAACATTTATAAGTAGAACTAGTGGGGAAAAAAAGTCCCATTAGTCCTACGGTAGAACTGTTCAGTAGAACTAATGGGAATGAACCGGACCCTCGGAACAGCAATCGGCGTGTTAACCATTGCGCCATTCGGGTCGTCAAAAGACTGACTTTATTGATTGCATTTGTAATTATAATTTCATACTGTAGTTACATACTCAGCTCAATCTCACGTACACTAGGACGCAGTCTCCTAACAGGTTCTTTAAAAAAGGACGTTAAAGCACTATCTAGTTTAGTGACGGTGTCCATCTATACTGGAGTCGCCGAGCATATGGAATGCCGCTCCCCGCCAAAACCAAACATATTACATGTGCTCACGGTTCAATTCAACTTGTAAGCTAAATTTTACTTACGTCATTTTTAGATCCCCCGTCAATCTTAAATCTACCTTAATCGCATTGGCGGAAAGGTGACATTTGTGTGCCATGTAATTATAACGAATACCAAACGAACGGAGCATAATTCGCGGAGTTGGTCGCTGTAACGTTAACCGGGTGACGTACAGCGTGCTGACGTCGGCGGCTTATCTTGGTTCATACCGCCGTACCGCGCGCCACACGTGCAAAGTGTTCAGTTTGTGTCCAACTAACCAATTTAATAGTATATAGTATTATAGTATAGTATCCATACTAATATACTAATTACTAATATTACTAATTACTAATAATATTATAAATGTGAAAGTGTGTTTGTTTGTTTGTTTGTGACTCTTTCACGTCGCAACATGGCTATTTTATGGTATGGTTTATGTGTGTGGGGATAGTTAGGAGGGTGGAGAGTGACGTAGGCTACCTACTTTTTACCGCGGAAAAACATCTCATTCCCATGGGAAGATCCATGTTTTGTTAGTTGCTAGATATTTAGTTCCAGAGTTGTTAATAGATGGCGTTAGTAAAATTCATTTGCAAATTCTGAATCACGCTATCAAATACTACATGTAATTTACTTAATTCATAGGCAAATGTTATAGGCTACTTTTTAGCTGAGATTCCTACGGGAGCGGGACCTCCGCGGCTGTTACCTACGGGTCCCGAAGCGAAGCGCGGGTGGTTCTCTAGTGTTTCATAAACAGATCAATTCTCTGGATTATGATGCACGTTATAATATGTTGGTATGAACTGTTGAATTTTTGTGTCAGTTACAGTTAACGATTTTGTAGAGACGTGATTAAATTCTAAGGCTCGGGAAATATGTGGATTTGGTAATCCCGCACTAAAAATCACTGAAACCGCAGCAGCGTGGGACCTTTTCAGAGGATAGGCTACTTTTTAGTGTTTTATTTTATCACTCACGATCACGACATACTAAACTTATTTCATTACTATGGAAGTTTATTTAAATGGTATTATGTAAAAATTAATATTCAATATCTAAGCACGAACGCTACAGATGTTTTTACGATTTACATAACAGCAGGCACCCAAAAATATCGCTGGGGGCCCTTCAGATAGGGTCTCCGATGGTGTTGACGGCCTAGGTGACTTCGGTTTCTCCTCGACAGAATAAGAAGTCATTACTATCACTATCCGTTATATAGGCTCGAGCAGGGTTCGATTTATCCCTTAGTTCTGTTACTTCTGTTGATTGGTCACCTCGGCAATATTCACCCACATGGTCAACCATTTCTTTAATTTGGTTCAACGGAAAAAATAACGAGCCTCTGATGTTAGGTGGTTCTGTTTGGTCCGGAGTCCGGTTTGGTGGAATTGTAAGTACCACGGGTTGCCCACCAAAACAGAAAAAGGGGTATCCGCATTACGGCTGATTTCGAGCATCGAGACCGATGACCGAACCCCATACTAATTTCACGGTCGATTCGATTGTAGTGTGAAAACACGCGCAGTTGTTTGTGTGTATAGTTGTTTTGTGGAACCAGTTACACTTAGAGGCGACCATCTCGATCCTCTAGACTCTAGGATACCAACGCGTCGCAAATTGTAACAAGGCTCACTAACAATTACTAAACTGACTAACTATTACATACTTCTTTACAGTCCCCTAACTTACTGACAAACCAAGTTACTAATACCACACTAGAATCGGTCTAACCATCTTTGTCTCTATTTGAGTCTTAGTCTGCGTTTCCTACCTTAATTCCATAAAAAAAGAAGTTGCGTATTTCACATTTCGTCTAAGAAAATATCAGATTTTAAACCCTCTGATTTCGTAACCATCACGTTAGTCAAACGCAAATTGTAAAACTTGTAATAATCTGAATCTAATACGGGCGAACTTTGGTACTGGACTTTACTGGTTTTAAAGTAAAACGTCGCAGAGGATATGGAATTGCCACTCTCCGCCTTTATTACTTGGCTTCAAAGTTCAATTTAGATCATAAGCAAAATTTACTTAATGAGTTTTTAATTCTCGCCGCTTTAATGATATAGCTAGTTTTAAATGGCGAAAGGAGTAAAGTCACATGTACAATCGACATCAAAGAAGAGAAGGATCTTCGACATCCAAAGTCTCAGTATAGATTGTGTAGTGAGGCTCGGGCATGCGAATTTAACGTCGCACCTTCGACCTACAAGATCGTTACGCAATTGTGCCAGTTTTCAAAACTAAAAATCGAAATACTTTTGTCATTTCGAATGCATCGGAAAGCGCATCCACACTGTGTATGCACACAAGCGGCCGCCGCCTCCCGCGCCCCGCAGCCCGCCCCGCGCCCCGCAGCCCCCGCGAGCCGAGCGCACGAGGCGATCAGCTGACCGCGCCGCTCGCCGTCGATGCGTCACGCGACGCTCATTGCGCGACGTACTCGCTCGGATTGATACTCGCCGTAGAGTGTAGAGTCGTCGCATGCTCCACGTACACAGCGGCAGCGCGCGCCGCGCCGGCCGCAAGCGACCCACCGATAGACTCGTGAACTATCTACATAAATACGCAATGTCAAGTGCGTTCGACGCTTTTAAGGGCAGCCAGAACAATAACAGACCCGTGGAGCACCGCGCACGGGCTCCGGGTATCCGAGGCGTGGCAGATTTACGTCGGTGACTATAGTTACGGTAGTAAACAGAAGATGGATTGTTCGAGATGACCTGTTGAGCAGCGTAGGCGACGCGAGATAACGAGTTTACAACGGACGCGAAGCGTTCGGACGAGAGTCGCTCGCGCGGATCGGTGCATCGTTTTCGTAGTATTCGCACTATGTAATCTGTGGTTCGGCTTCAGTGCGGCAATGGAACCACACGCTGGACAAAAAATAAGTCGGATGCGTCATTACGACGTTGAGGAAATTTGCTGCTACACTCAAACGGATCGGACGAGCGGTTCGAACGGACGATAGGTTCAACACGAGAAAGTATTCCGGGTCCGGGAGCCCGGCCGGCGGGCGCGATTTCGGGGTTTCTTTGTTTACGTGGGGCGGGGCGGGCCGCGGCTGCGTGGCGCTCAAGGTCAAGAGCGGCGGGCGCGGGCTGCGGCGGCGGCCGGGCGGGGTCGCACTTACCGGCCTGGCGGCGGCGCTCCTGCAGCTCGATGAACCGCGCCGCCTCGAGGAGCGTGTCGAGGAGGCTCATGTCGACACGGCGACACGGCCGCGCGCGGTCCTCGCGCGCCCGCTGTCACGCCGCGACTGGCCGCCACGCGCGCCGCGCGCCGCTCACGTGGCCCGCGCGGCGCGGCCAATGGGCGCGAGGCGCGCGCGTCACGTGGCAGCGGGCGGCCAATGCGCGGCCGGCGAGCGTGATCGATGCCGGTGCACCGCCGCTGCAGCCCCCCGCACGCGAGCTTTGTTTATCTTTACTTTTCCCGGCGCGGAGGCCGCGGGGCGCGCCGCCCGCCGGTCTCCGCCGGCACGTGCCGCCCGACTTTCACTCCGCCCGCTCCGCCGCGCCGGTCGCGTTACGCACAGCATGAAAAGTTGACAATTTAAATTTTCACTTCACCAAAGTACATACGCAAGTATGTTATAGTGCCCGATCACCCTCGCCTACCCTAGTCGGTCTTTTTCCCTGGCTTAAATATTGAAGTACTAACCCTGTTGGCGACAACGTCGCTTTAGTTAAGAGAGGTACTTTATACTGTGCCACTAAAGGAAACTAACTGTACATGTCAGCGTGCCACATACCAGCATCCAGTATCCTACATCCATAATATTTATTGTCAAGTATTAAAAGAAAACAAAAATACAAGAAGAACAGTGAATGGGCAATAGATGGCTTAATTGGAGCTGATATGAGGCTGGGTCCTACGGAGCAGTTTTTCAGCGACCTCTTACCTCCGTAATAGCGCTGCACATCTGATGTGCTAGCCAAAAACTTTCAGTAGGTATAATTTAATTATATCTTATCCCTTCCACAATATATTCCTTGGTAGTCTTACGTACTACAATACCGACTACCGAAGCTGTGAAATGTGTCCCACGAAGTTCCGTGCTACACGTAAAACTAATCTAAGGACACATCATCGTTCTAAGTAGCCATATAAATTATATTATATGATATAATGCGTCTCAGAAGAGGGGAGTGGCAACTGGCAACCAGGTCCGTCCGGCTCCTGTAGCGCAGGGCCCCTGCCCAGGGGATACCCTACCGCTGCCAAACTGGACGAACACTGCTCGGAAGGAAAAGCATATAAAAGAAAAATAATTCGTTTGTGTAATCATTTTAATTTACAGTATGGGCTCTTTATAATTATTTCATACGATTTACATGATTCACCTTTATTTAGTACATAGAAAACATACATAATGTCGACCACGAGATTTGGGTGACCACGTGTAATAAGTATTCGGTTGACAGCGGAGCCAACGCGATCTGAGCTTGCTCCAGTTCCGTTCCGTTGAGCTGAAATGCGTTTACATAAAATGAATAACACTATTATAAGATTATAGCTACACATTTCAGATGTTTCTTTCTATGGGAATTGGATGTGCCCGACATCATGCGTGCCGCCCGCCTTCAAACGAACTATTTCTTGGTTTATAATCGTAGTTGCGAGATAATTTTTAGTCACATATTATTCAATCCAAAACAAACGAATACATAGTTAAACAAAAACTAATAAAAGTCTGAGAACTTTGTAAAAAATAATAAGCACGCCGCCCCGCGACGACCAGGCCAGGGACCCTATTTTTCAAATGGCGTTTGGCGACGAGCATTCGATGGTGGTGTTTGCCTCTAGCCGCTTGGTTCTTAAATGCAGAAAATCAGCGTCATGTGACTGAAATCGTATATGTCGACCATCGAACGCTCTTCGCCAAACGTCATTAAAAAAAACAGGAGCCCAAATTTTGCTATGCTTCATAAAAATGGCTCTAAAGCGAGTGTTCGTCGGCAGACGCCGTTTCAAAAATCGAGCCCCAGGCCGGCCACGTGTCCGGCGTCCATTACTAAACATTACCGCGACCCTGTCGGCTGCGACAAATATCACTGCCCTACGTCCATCATATTTGTATAATTACTAGGTTTATTATAAACATACAGTTAAAATATTGTGGAACCAAAACTTAAAACACTATACTATCGTCCAATAAGAATGCAATTTAATACAATGCAACTTACATACTAATATTGTTACAGATCTACGAAAAATACGTTCTTACGTAAATAAACTACGTACATTAATTACGTAATAGGCGATGTTACATACACAGTACGTATGTTGTAACGTCACCGGGCCTGACGTAACGACGCCGCGCCGCCACGCCCGCGAGCCGGAATTCGCTAAACAATAATTAAAAAATTGATATCTACAGGCTCACGAGTCGCCTTGCGACTCATCTGGCAATGTATCGTCCTTTTCATAACAGATATTAACTAAATGTGTCGGGATATCTCCGTCTGGCGGCGGCGGCGTTACGTTTGACTCCGAACGCTCTTTGTACAGCCACTGTGTGATCCAACTGGTAGATATACAGTACGTATGTGTATGATTTCGTCTGTCCGTGTCTCGCTACAATCTATATACATAATCTGCACCATTGACTGAACGCTGCGCACACTCCAACAACATCGCAGGGACGCCCGCGACTGCACACACCCCCATGCTTTGCTACTAAATTATCTAATCACATTACCTACTATTAAATTATTACATGTATAGATGACGATGATATTATACTAGTCACGCGCACCTGTCGCTACGCACACGTACCCCGCACCTGCTGCTCGTTGATTCGTCCCATATTCACATTTCGGAACATGCTACAATCAATATCTATCATTAAGTTTTTGACAATGACGATACAATAAGACGTAGTTCCTGAGAAACGATCGAATCCACAAACACATTTTAGAAAATCAAGATTTAAGTTGAACCCATTTTTCTATTCCCTTTATCCTTAAGGTATTATTAACTTTAATTTCGATACGAGTGAGTGTGGGCTGCAACTCTTTTCAGGAAATACGTCTAATTATCGTATTTATAGAATACAATTATAATCATCTAATGAAAGAAATGAACGTTCACGAAACGAACAACGTACACGAAGCGCGAACAGGGTGGTCGCCGGAGCGAACCAACGACAACAGACGACGGCGACACTCTGCCGCCCGCAGGACAAGCAGGCTCCGTGTCCGACCGCTCTCGCCCAAGTGTCCCAGCCCGGGAGCTCTCGCCACCGACATGCTGGAAGTGGTTTTGCTTCGACCGATGTGTCGATGCTTGTCATAACGTTGACAGTAACTATTAATGCAGAATGGCGGGAGCTAGACTTCCGCCCCTTTTCTACCGCGCGGGGCGGACGACCCGGGCGGCGCCGGCGACGCATGCGGCTCCCTCTTCCGACAGTGCTAGATCCCTGGGGAGGGCGCCGCCTCTGCAACACAAAAGAGGCACTGCAATCAAATAGGATACTATGCGACGTATACCCGAGAACGATCATTTCGTCTTTTTCTATAGATGACCTATTGTTTCTTTTCAGGACATTTGAGTAGATATTTTACTTTACACAGTTGGTTAAGGGTCCAAAGTGTTGTAGTCTCCAAGTATCAGTTAAATTGTCAGTGTCTAATGTTGATATTTCACGATGATTACAAATTTCCTGTGTAATAACTGACCACCTATATCACGGTTCAAGAGCTGAGATGCGGAAGACATCGTATATTATTGGTCGTACCGCTATCGGCTGAGGTTGGTGACGTAGAGGCTCTTGAGCTCGGTCTTGGGCGTGTTCTCGAAGAGCGCGGCGCGGTTCTGCCCCTCGCCCTTCTTCACCCAGTGCCCGTACACGCGGAACGCGCACCCGTCGATCACCTGCACACACACACAAATCCCTCGCTATTATCCATACTAATATTACTAATGTTAAAGTCTGAGACGCTTGCACGGCTAAACCACGAAACCAATTGCGATGTAATTTAGAATGAAAATAGTTGAAAACCCAGGACCACACAAAGGCTACTAGACTTGTTTTCTAAAACTAACTCTCCCGTAACCCGTAAGGGGCTGAAATAGGGGATGAAAACGAAAAAAAACGAATTTCACACGGACTAAGCCGCGGACTGCTAGTACATATTAAAATAAATGCTTTCCGCGTCGTTCTCCAGAAACTTATATTTTCTATGCTGGCCTAGCATGACTTGACGATGTCATTCGTCGACGGTAGAATTCTTGGTATATACAAATATGAAGTCAATTACGATCAGATTTAAGTTGAAATTAGTTTGCTTAACGATGTCATTTCATGTGTTCAAGTCGACGAATTCGTCATTCGACTAGTCTATTCATTGTCGATGAATCGTCGACACGTTCATCGTACGTCACCCGTCAATTTAACCAGTTCGTCCATTCGAGCCCATCGCTAGCGTACGGTAGTCTCGGGCGAGCCACGTTAGCCACGTACCTTGCGCAGCGCGCGCAGCGTGTAGGGGTCGCGCAGCGCGTCGGCCAGCGGCAGCGCGCGCGCGGCCGTGTGCGGCAGGCGGCGCAGGCGCACGGCCGCGCGCACCGCCAGCAGCGCCAGCCGCAGCCGCGCGCGCGCGTTGAACCCGCTCGACTTTATCGCCTGCAACGTAACTCTCGCCTTTACCGTCACCGTCGCGGTCCCGTCCGATACTTTCGTTTTACAGTTATAAATGCGATCGATCCTAACGAAATCGAAATTGGTAAAATAGTTACATCTGGACGTAAAGTAGATAACCACAAATCAACAAATTTCACGTTAAAGTATGTAAAAATAAATTACTCGTATAGAAAAAGTTGATTTCAAAGCATGCTTCCAAAAAGTAGTGCAACTATCGCTACAAGCGGGGCGTCAGGTGCATGCCAGTGTATCGGTGTGCTGCTCGCGTACTTACTCCCGAATGCTCGGTGCTTCATGTCCGTGTGTGACAAATATTCGTAGGTGTGTTGAGGTGAAGGCACACGTGAACACCTATTATTAGCCACGTTACAACAAACTCCCTTGTTAGTCCAACATTTAATTGCATAAATTCATATTTCTTAAAGTAATCTATCAAATTAAGACTCTGAAAAATACGTGGAGAAATTACTCAAAGAGATCTAGTCCGCCTTTTATATATCAGTACCTACCGTATATTGAAATGAGTACCTTTATTCCTAGATATAAATTTTGCGATTGCAAATCTCTTAGAATTTACTAAATTAATAAATTTTATGTACCTAACTTAGCTTGAAGACAGCCCAATAATTTTAATGAAATATTCCCTCCCACAGAAATTACAAAAAGTTTCATCTAATTATAATTAAATTTCTGTAAACTATTTACAATTTCACAACAAAATCTTGCATTCCGTCGTGTTATTGTTTGCTATTATGAAGATATTGCACATTTATCTTAGCATAAGTAAAGATGTTGAAGAAATAATAAAACTGGTCAAGCATCCGTGTATTTCCGATGCCTCTGGATAGAGGGACGCAAACGCAAAGGAAAGCAACTCGGACGTGACGATTCCTAGACCAACAGAAGCTATCAACAGCCGGAATGCAAAGCTTCATTGGGGCCGGCACGTCGCAGGGTGTAGTTTGTTAGTCATGCGAGTGTGAGGTGTGTTTACCAAGTTCAACTGGTCGATCCGGGACATCTTGCGGCCGGCGCTGGAGAAGGTGCTCTTGAGCGGCCTCATGTCCTGCTCCCACAGCTACCAGGCGAACATAACGCAACGTCACTGGCTGCCGCCGGGCGCCCGCGACGCGCCGGGCGCCCGGACAGGGGCCGCGAGTGTACGCACCGCACACCGAGAATGTGAACCAATGATACTGCACGTTTTATTTGCTACAACTCTCAAACACTGTTACGTTTAAATCAGACAAACTGCCCGGGAATTCGTTTTTTTCTAGCGAAATGTGGACGTATCGATGGATCAAAACATTCTCAGTCTACGGTACGTGATGTTATTCATTAAATTTGGTGTATTTATGTCGACTGCGTTCGAGAAACTTTTGTGAGGCATACGGTATAAGCTCTACTGTGCTTCAGGCAACGCGACCATCATGTACGTTGTTAATCACAGTTGAAGCGTAGAAACATAGCATCCTCGGGTCTTGCACTAAAACAAACTATACTTTTAATAAATTAAATATCCATAAAGAAATAATATTTTACTGCATGCTCTTCGGGTGCTGATCTCTTTATAGTTCTTCAAATCGAAATGTAGGCAGTGCAGAAATAAGAAAAGGTAATTGACAAGGATGACATTGAATATACTGTATGATCATCAGTATAATACCAATGGTCCAAGCGACTCGAAAAAATGTGTGCGCGGGTACCCTGGCGGCTCACACTCACCACCGTGTTGAAGAAGGGGTGCGCCAGCGCCTCCTCCAGGTCGATCCGCTCGCAGGGCTCCACCACCAGCAGCCGCCGGATCAGGTCCTTCGGGTCCTCTGCGAATGGAACACTATGCGTTGTACATGCCATTTACTGCAGTTGCTCACATTTATACATTAATCCAGTGCTTCTGTCGTAAAGACGAATGTCAGCTTGAAATTGCTTGTCATTTGACCCAAAACGAAAAAATTATGTCAATTTAATATCCTCATATCTGTGAGCTGACGAAGTTTTACAACAACGCATCTGCGATACTTCCTGTTGGAGGTTGTATACCTACCTATACTAATCTGTCATACATTGAAAAAGAAGTAAAGAAAGATGTAAATAGAATGAGAGTTTGAAATATAATGTCTTGACTGAAAGATCGTTTCTATATTATATTTATTAAAAAACCTACAAAATAATATAGGAGCAGCCACACTTTCCTACAGGTTATGGGCCCAGGAATGCAATAACAAGGCTGAAATATAGAAATATTTGAAAAAGTATTGTGACCAAATTTTTTGTGGATACGTGATACATACAATCTATCGAAGATGTCAAATGATTCCGAATCATCTGGTTCCATTTGTGGAATCAAGAAGCTTAATGGTGCGACAGATTTTGCAATATGGAAATTTCAAGTGAAAAACTACTTGGAGTGCAAAAACTGGTGGGAGGCTATTGAGACTGAAGAAGTTACGCCGGCACTAAAGGAAGCTGATAGAAAGGCACGTACCACAATTTGTCTGTTGTTAGAGCCATCGTGTTTTGCTCATGTATTGTAACTGCAAATCGACGCGTGAAGTATGGCACAATCTGTGCGGCGCATATGAAGACAATGGCTGGGGTAGACGAATTTCTCTACAAAGAAGATTATGGTCATGTAAGTTGGATAATTTTCCAAATATGGAGAAATATATTTCCAACGTGATTTCCATTGCACAAGAGTTGGCTGCGATAGATGCAAAAGTGTCCGACGATTGGTTGATTTCCATTTTGCTTGCTGGATTAACTATGGATTATAATCCAATGATAATGGCAATAGATAATAGTGGAAAGGAAATTAGCTTAGAGCAAATAAAAACAAAGTTGCTGCAAGAAGCTAATAGGGTAATATATTCGGTGTAACTTAAGTTTTATGTAAGGTATTTTTAATAGGTATGTTTAGTTTGTAATGGTGTAATCTCTGTTTTGTTTGTTTTATTTTAAGTTTGTTTTTCTCTATGTGTTTGAGTTTTGTTTTATGGAATGTGTAGACTTAGTTATAGATTTTGATACTTCTGTTTTTAAACTTAAGGGTGCTGGACTTAGGTTTTTAAATGTATACCAGATTAAGGGCGCGTGTTGGAGGTTGTATACCTATGTACCTATACTAATCTGTCATACATTGAAAAAGAAGTAAAGAAAGATGTAAATAGAATGAGAGTTTGAAATATAATGTCTTGACTGAAAGATCGTTTCTATATTATATTTATTAAAAAACCTACAAAATAATATAGGAGCAGCCACACTTTCCTCCACTTCCGATGTTACAGATAGCTCATATGCCGTGGAAAGGTGTGAGAGTTTGACGACACGACAATGTCGACAATATGTATGTTCATTAACGTCCATGTGCAAAACTAACTTACTAATGGAAGAATACGTTACCTGAGATGTCGGCCCACTCGGGGCTGGTGAAGGAGTACTTCCCCTCCATGATGTTCCGCAGCATCACCATCTGCTTGCGATGCCAGAACGGCGGACACCCCACCAACCTGATACAGAATGCCATAAGGCATTAAGTCCGCTAGTGTAATAAGCACCTATTTCTAGGTTGTTTCGATAGTGAAATAAATAAATAAACCTGCCGCGCATAACGTAAACCAAACCGTTACAATCAAAGGTGAAGTATGACAGCCTTTGACACTATTCTATTGTTTTGTTTTGCTTAATTTCTACGGCCACGTCTAACCGAGTGACGCTTACATGGACAACATAGAGGGCTTAACGACAGCAGTCGGGACTGAACTGGAGGTTTAACGGTTTAGTCATCGCCAACATTACACATAAGTGCTGCAGCTATCGTAAAACAGTGGTCAGCGGCGGCCGTCTCCGTCGCGTTGGTTAATGACGAATACATTTGTGTCAACGGATTTCGGGTCTCAATCGACGTGTTTCGGTAATAGTGCATAATAAATGACGTCGGAGGACAATCTCTATTAAGAAGAACAATTAACATTTACGTTCATGGTAAACGATGGTACAAATGGTACTTACAGTGTAAACATGATGACTCCACAGGCCCACCTGAAAATAATAATACGTAATTTTAGGAAAAGCTACGTTACAACTAAAAAATGTTGCAAGAAATTTAAAACGAAGTCGTTCGGGTCAAAAGTACATGGGACGCTTACACATCGACCTCCATGCCGTAGCCGGGCGCGTCCTCGAACATGTTGGCCTTCAGCGTCTCGGGCGCCAGGTACCCCGGCGTGCCGCACAGCTCTGCGGATGTACATAAATCACCATTCAGTACGTGGTTCAACATACCAACCCAGCTACTAAACATGCCACTAGTAACTTCAACTATCTACTGCAATGACATGCTTAAGCTGGGTTGAAGAACCCTGAAGCCAGGAAGTACAAATGAGCATTTTCGTCCGATTACCAACAGAAAAGTGTGTAGCGATTACCAACACAAAAATATTCAGTTGTTAT